>JAPPVO010003914.1:0-25307 GCA_030407325.1 Camellia japonica | reverse complement strand
ATCTATTTTTCACTTTCTGATTTTTCATGTTTTCTCAATTTTGGTAATTAAATATACTGAAATTTCTTCATATTTTATATTTAAATTATACTTTTACATGAAAATCTAATATCTAATAATCTAAATATAGTTAAAAAGTAAAATATTAGTAAAAAAATTTATAAATTCAGACATGTACTTATTTTTTATTATTGTATTTTTTTTATTATTATTATATTAATATTAATAATTTTAAAAAAAAATACATAGCAAATTATTTTCTAAGTATATTTAGATTAAGTGAATCTAAATCTAAAAGTAAAATTAAAAAATAAAAAAAAAAGTATTAAATTAAGTGAATCTAAAAAGAAAAATAAAATGGTTATTCAAAAAAAGTGTCAAAGACAAAAAACATGAAAACTGAAAAATTCAAAATACAAGTTTGAAAAAACAAACAAAACCAAACACGATAAATTTCTCTTTTTAAAAATATTTCTTCACTAATCTCTAATTTTATACAAATTATTCACAAATTCCTTTCAATTTTTATGTGAATTTGATAATGGGGAAAGTATATGCAGATGGGAGAAAGGGGAAAAAATAACCTATACATGCATAGCCTTTTATTTGCACTATCACAGACACACTTGTACCTTCCATGTATGGGTAATTTTTTTTTCCCTTCTCACACCTGCATACACACAAAAATGTAACACTAAACATCTACAATATGATGAACTATTTAATTATGAATAATTAACTTCTCATTGTTATCTGTATTATATTGTTATAAAAAATTTCACATATTACTTTTGTGATATCTTATATTTGTTAATATCTATATATATATGTATAAAAATATAAATGTAAATTTATATATGTTACTGTATTTATACATTGTTACTCTGTAATTCTATATTACCATCAAATACTTTAATTTTTTAATATGTGTCGCTTTAGTAATATAGTTATATTTGCTAGGAAAAAATTGTGAAATTGTGTATTGTTCTCCTATCAACTTATATTCAATACATATATATTCAAGAATATTAGGGTATTTTCGAAAAATAAAAAAACTTGTGAATATGTAAAATGTTCGTTGATCAAGTGATAAGGGTGTTGGTTTTCAAGTGCAAAATTAGGTTCATTTTAAAATATTTTTAAAAAAAATTTTGATACAAAAAAAATTAGTTAAGAAAAAATGAGGGAGTTAGTTCAAGAGACTAAAGTAGGCAGTGGATTCAAGATATGAAAATGAGTTGTTCACATATATAATAGTAATTAGAACGGTGCACACACTACATGTGTGTAATTTCTTGTAGATTAAATTTTGTGTGACTTTTGTTTAATATTTGATTGATAATTACTTGCATCCTTCTTTTCATATATTTTATTTTATTTTTTATTTGGTTATTTCACTATGTCCAATTTCTCAAAAATTGCAATTTTTTAACACCTTATGGACTAATTTTTTGTCTGATTTTTGTTTAATATTTGATCAATTATAAACTACACCTCTCTTTTGGTAACTTAATGATCTTTACCAAACTTAAATATACAAATCATGCTGTTGATGTAACCTACAAATAGAACCTTGCAATATTTTTACCTTATAATAGAAGTGCATCAAATCAGGGCATCTAACCTGATAAACCTTTTTCTGTTGTAGGACTCAAACCAATTTATAGATTTGATAATTAAACCATACTATAGGGTGTGGTTCTGTAACTGTTTGACACAACAGTCAATAGACTCACCAACTTAAACAAAATTTGATCTCTTTTGGGGAAGAATTTGCCTCAGTCTATTTTTCTTCTTTTTCTTCTTTTATTGCTGAATTTGCCTCAAGGATAAATTAGGATAATTTTCATAATTCTTCTTATTCTTATTTGATTGTTTGAATTATTTTGTTTGCTAACTAACAAAATGAATCCAGATGAATTAAGAATATATTCAAGTTTTATCAATGTTTCTTTGCTTAATTAAATGATAATTTTGTCGTATATCCATAAATTTTGCATGGTTTGCCTAATTCATTCATATACCTCTTTCATATAGATGTTGCGAGTTCTCGTAAGAGATTATCTAGGCCAGAAACAAGATCTTATACTGCAAAAAGACAAAAGCGAGAAAAGCAAAACAACAATGAGACAAAAAAACAAGAAGATAACAAAGAGGAAACCACAAGAACAGCAACAACAATCAAACAACAAGAAAGGGTGAAAAGACAGAGACATCAGAAACAAGAACCTGCAGATGAAGCTCAAAAACAAGCAGAAGCAAAAGAAAAAAATAAGCGAACAACAACAATCCATTAAAGGTAAAAAAACAATAGCAACTTATATAGATGTCACACGTGAATTGGTGCAATGAATTCCTTCCCAACTATTGCCACATGCATTTGACCCAATCCAATTGAGTGCTCTGTTTTGCTGGTCATTATTAGAACTCTTCACTGTATAAGCTTTGTTTGCTTAATTACGTATTAAATTTTGTAATAATTCTTCTTATTCTTCTTTGATTGTTTGAATTATTTTGTTTGCTAGCTAATAAAATCAATATAGAGGAATTTTGAATATATTCAAGTTTTATCAGTGTTTCTTTGCTTAATTAAATGATAAATTTGGTTGTATATCCATAAATTTTGCATGGTTTGCCTACTTCATTAATATCCTTCTTTTATATAGATGTTGTGAGCTCTCTCATGACATTATCTATGCCAGAAAGAAGATTTTTACCAGCAAAAACCCAAAAGCAAGAAGAGAAACCAAAAAAAAAAAAAAAACAACAACAACAAGGCAACAAAAAGGAAACTGCAAGAACAGCAACAAGAACCAAACAACAAGAAAGGGAGAAAGGACACAGACATCAAAAACAAGAACCTGCAGATGAAGCTCAAAAACAAGCAAAAGCAAAAGAAAGAATAAGGAAACATCAACAATCCATTGAAGGTAAAAAACAATAGCAACTTATATACATGTCACACGTGAATTGGTGCAATGAATTCCTTCCCAACTATTGCCACATGCATCTGACCCAACTCAATTGAGTGGTCTGTTTTGCTGATCATTATTAAAACTCTTCACTGTATAAGCTTTGTTTGCTTAATTACATAATAAATTTTGTCATAATTCTTCTTATTCTTCTTTCATTGTTTGAATTATTTTGTTTGCTAGCGAACAAAATCAATACAGAGAAATTATGAATATATTCAAGTTTTATCAGTGTTTTTTTGCTTAATTAAATGATAAGTTTGGTTGTATATCCATAAATTTTGCATGGTTTGCCAACTTCATTGAGATCCTTCTTTTATATAGATGTTGTGAGCTCTCTCATGACATTATCTATGCCAGAGAAAAGATCTTTAACAGCAAAAACCCAAAAGCAAGAAGAGAAAGACAAGAAAGAGACCAAAAAGTAACACGACAAAAAAAAGGAAACAGCAACAAAAGAAACAACCAACAAACAAGAAGAAAGGAAGAAAAGATAGAGACAGCAGAAGGATGAACCTGCAAATGAAACTCAAAAACTAGGACAACAAAAAGAAAGAATAACCAAACACCAACAACAGAAAAGAGCAGAAACAAGAACCAAGCCCCAACAAAACAAACAAGAACCAAACCAGCACAAACCAAAAGAGAAGAAAAAAACAGAGGGAAGAAAAACAAGAAGTGATCAAATTCATGACCGTGAAACAAAATATATGTACCGCTCAAACATGCTATCCCTCATTAGATTCTTCAATGCCACGAAACTTGAAAAGAAGCATTTCCAAATATTGAAAAAGACTCTCTTCTTCATTCTAGTTGACATTTTGTCAAAGAAAAAGGTGCAAAAAGCAGATTCAATAAAATATGATGATGTGGTTGCAAAAATCTTTTTAAAAAATAAAACCAACAAAAGTGGTTATTGTTTAAAATTTTGATATCATACCTTGCTTATTAAAGTATCATGTAAAATATTAAAGTTCATAAAATATAATTTAAACAAAAAGAAAGTGTATGAAGATAATCTACGAATTTTTGAGACAACACAAATCTCTATTTGAAAAACGCATGCACTTTCCTCTATTTAAATTTGAATGACTGCATACAACTTTAATTCAACCAAAATTATTCACAGTGTAACGGCCTCGAAATAATAACATTAAACCCATCAATATAGACATGCATTGATATATAAAAGTTCCACATACTTCTATTCATCAGAGTTTCATTACAAAAAATATTACATGATAACAACAAAAGCAAATGCCCTAAGGGCTTACAGCTTTCCAAGATAACACTTGGTTACAAAAAGAGAGCACTAGCTCAATTACACCATAAGCCATTGGCTTGAATTTACATGTAATATATCACAAGAAAATAGACAACAAAAAGTCCGTCAGCCTCAAGCCTCCCAAGCTATGTCCTTGGAGGTGGCATGCTACCTATACCTGAAAATGATGTTCCCATATAGGGTGAGCCACAGCCCAGTAGGAATACACTAAACCAAATATGAACAATGACTAAAAGATTAGCAGTTGATAGATGGCCAACATTGATACGTCCACAGATATCACATCACAATTACATGACATACAAGTCTATGTCACTTTTCATTCTCCATCTTTGTTTAACAGGTAGGCATATTAGCTATATCAACACATCAACAGATAAGCATATTAGCTGTATCCACACTTCGCTAGACAAGCGTATGAGTTGTATCTACACTTCTCAAGATAAGCATATGAGCTGTATCTTCACTTCTCTAGACAAGCATATGAGCTGTATCTACAGAGTTCATCCCCTATCTCCTCCCAACACAATCCGGTTTAGAGGTCCATCCCCCATTTTCTCCCAAACCGCGGAGTACATCCCCCATCTCCTCCTCTACACATAATGCATATAAACACCACGGTTCTATACACAATCAATCAATACATATAGTTAATGTATTCTATCCACCATCATACTCTATGACACATTCAATCGATTAGTTTTGGTTTGCCTAATCATCATGCATTGTCTACAACAATCAAGACTATCCTCCACCGATAGCCCAAAGCAGTTATTTCTAAACAGAAAATAAATGCACAAAATGGATATTAAATCAACATTTCAATTTGGTAAGCGATAAATGATCCAATTACACCCTCTAATCCCTTCCCTTTCCAATTTCCACATTCTCAATTCAATCCCTCATTTCCAACAATTAATTATACAAATTAATCAATCAATGTAATTAGGGCATTTTCCATAATTTACATTTCAACCCCTACGGTTCCATTTTCATCAATGTTTCAACATTTATTCCATTTCTCTATGCCAAACATGCATCTAGGTTTATTATAATTAAAACCCCAACTTTTGTAAATTTACACAAAAGCCCCAAACTTTCACGAAATTACCAAACCAACCCCAACATCTCAAAATACTAAAATTTAAAGACAAAACCCATAGTGAGGAGTAGGTTATCCCTACCTCAAAAGATGACTCCCAACCAAGAAGGTGAAGAAAATGAAAATGCTTCAAACCAAGAATTTCTCGGATCAAAAGATAGCCCTCTACGATCAACAACTTTTTTGTAAAGGCCAAAGGTGAGGAAATCACTCCTACTAGATCAATACCTAGAGAGAAGGTAGAGCTCTAGAGTGAGAAGCTCAACAATGGGGTTTTTGGGAAAGTAAGACAGAGAAGAAAAGTGAAAAAGTGATTTTAAAAAGTCAAAACACGAAGCTTTAACTCAGTTGCCCCGCTCGAGCGGCCAAATCCCCGCTTGAGCGACACTCACAGACTACCGCTCGAGCGGCCAATCCCCCGCTCGAGCGTCGGATGCACACTCTCAGAATTTTTGCAGACAGGTCCCCTACTCGAGCGCCAAACTCCCGCTCGAGCGTCACACACAAACTCCAGCTTGAGCATCCAAACTCCCGCTCGAGCGGACAACCCTGTAGAGGAGATACTGGAAGGGTGATAATCCCGCTCGAGCGCCAAAACCCACGCTCGAGCGGAGAAGCTACGACAAAGGCCCCGCTCTAGCGCCAAAAGCTCCGCTCAAGCGGATAGGCCAAAATCTGGGCAACTACTTTTGGTTCTAGGTTCAACCCACCTGTACCAAACCTGCCCAACACATCTTATAACTCAAATACAAAGTAGGAAAGAATGTAAACAAGATAATAATCAACTACTATCATCCACGGACACATGTCCGGATTGCTGTACAACAAGGGTAAATCTGGGATCGCTATACACAGTGATTTGATCAATATAAAAGGTGACACATGAAGTAAAAAATAGTATTTTTTTTTTCTTCAATCATCATCAATGTAAAAAATAGAGAGACTTCTTTTCTTTTCTTTTCTTTTTTTCTTTTCAAGAAGGAGATGGTTTGTTTATATTTATATAGGACTCTTGGAAGTAGATATATCATTTTTGAGTATTCAACTCCCAAAAAAAAAAAAAAAAGAGATAGTTGGTTTGTATAGGACTTTTCATGACTTTTAAAAAATATAATAGAATTGAAAGGGTAAAATTGAGATTAAAAAAAAAAAAGTAGAAAACATGGCAAGATTTTCACACTTTTATAATAGTAGTAGATAGTAGATAAGAAAAATTTTAAAGGAATTTTTAAAACCCCATTAAAGGATGATTATAATTAGTAAGAGATTGTAATTTTCAAAACCTTAAGACCATGTTTGTTATCCCTGGTGGTGGAATTAGGCTAACAATAGCTTGAGTTCCACTAATATTGTTTGGCTGAGAAAAGAATGTATGAAACTAACAATCCCAGAGGGTGGGGAGGTGGAATTCATCATAATCCAATGATGAAGACATTATTATCCCCATTTTTGCAAAAACAGCAAATCACATTTTATATAAATAGAATTTTTACAAAATTTTATAAATTTAATTTTAATAAACTAATATCACCATATTAATACTTGCTTGCTTTACACATTGCATGCGTTTCTGCGTGTGCTTTACTTACATGTGTTTATGCGTTTTACAGGAGGTTACACATTGCCTGCGTTAATCGTGCTTGCTTTAATGACATGTGTTCATTCCTGCTATACACATTGCATGTGTTTTTGCGTGTGCTTTACTTACATGTGTATAATGTATCTTCTAGGTGGTTACACATTGTGCACATTTCGGCGTGTGCTTTATTGATATGTGTTCATACATTTGCTTGCTTTACACATTGCATGCGTTTCTGCGTGTGCTTTACTGAGATGTGTTTATGCGTTTTACTAGAGGTTACACATTGCTTGTGTTAATCGCGCTTGCTTTAATGACATGTGTTCATTCCTGCTATACACATTGCATGCGTTTCTGTGTGTGCTTTACTTACATGTGTATAATGTATCTTCCAGGTGGTTACACATTGTGCACGTTTCGGTGTGTGCGTTACTTATATGTGTTCATACCTTTGCTTGCTTTACACATTGCATGCGTTTCTGCGTGTGCTTTACTTACAAGTGTTTATGCATTTTACAGGAGGTTACACATTGCTTGCATTAATCGCGGTTGCTTTAATGACATGTGTTCATTCCTGCTATACACATTGTTTGCGTTACTGCATGCTTTACTTACATGTGTATAATGTATCTTCCAGGTGGTTACACATTGTGCACGTTTTGGCGTGTTGCTTTACTAATATGTGTTCATACCTTTGCTTGCTTTTCACATTGCTTGCGTTAATCACGCTTGCTTTAATGACATGTGTTCATTCTTGCTATACCCATTGTTTGCGTTACTGCATGCTTTACTTACATGTGTATATGTATTTTCAAGTGGTTACACATTGTGCATGTTTCGGCGTGTGCTTTACTGATATGTGTTCATATCTTTGCTTGCCTTACACATTGCCTGCGTTAATCCCGTGTGCTTTAGTTACATGTGTTCAAATTCCTGCTTCACACATTGTATGCATTGTCACGTATTCTTTACTTACATGTGTTTATGCACACTTCACATGCGTTGTCACGCACTTTTCAAATGCATTGTTGTGCATGTTTCTAACGATATTGTACCTGTTAAGTTTATTTCTTTTTTAGGCACGATATTGTATGTACGGTTCATTTGAAGCTGGCATGGCCAGACGAGCCGCACAGGTATTGTATGCACTCCGTGTGAAACGTGGTAAGAATTGCATAATTTTCTTACAACCTTTCTATTGGAATATGTAGGACTGTTGTTCATCTTCTTAAAACTGTTGCATGATTTGCTTCATTACAGCATTCTTGGTATGATTATTAGTCATGCTCTTGCATCTTGCATACCGTTTGCTTTTTTCCCTAGCCTCTGAGCGCATCTCTTGATGCCTATATTGATTGATTGTCTGAGTCTTTGGCTTTGTCAAAAATGGGTCGTCTCTGGGCTTTGACACTCACTCCCGTCACTTTGTGACTATTGAGTTCTGTCAAAGAGGGGCAACTGTAGACACCCCATTTTTTACCGTCCTCAAGACTTGGTTGTGCTTGTAGGTACACCCAACAACTAGTTCGATTGCTCGCTCAGTACTCGGCTGTCGCGGTGGAACGTCACCGGTTCGAGCTTCCCGGACCTTGTATCCTTTCTACCCTCTATTTCGGCCTTGGCTAGGTCCTTTCATAGTGGACCTTTTGGTGCACTGCTGGCCATGGCATGGCACTACCGGCCATGTCTTTGTGCCTGCCGGCCATTGGTGATGCCCTGTCGGCCATCAATGAGCCACTGCCGGCCATTGATAATAGTCGACACCCCCCTGTCTCAACTGGTTTTCCTCCAGATCTTTTGATCTAGTTGGTTTTTTGTTTGCTCCCCTCCATACACGTGTATGGAGGGATGGAACCCTTGTAAAGCTTCTTGAAGAAGCTTTAGCTTTGCATTCCTCTATATAAGGAGAGAGCCTCTCTCCTTAAAAGAGGTTCAACTATTTTGAAGTGAAAAGCTCTCTTTCTCTCTATATTGTTTGTATTTTGTGCTTAGAAGTTGGATTTCCTTGCACTTTTACACTACAACACATAGAGATACACCACCACCATTGGACCAAGCTTCTTGGGAGGTCTTCTTGAGGTCTGAAAACTGGTTTCCACCCTCTGAAGTTGTTGGTTTCGAAGCGGGTCTTCAAGGGTGAGTATTTTCCCCATTTTTGCACCTTATTGTACCTCACTTTAGCCCTCCTTGGATATTGATTTGGGCTTTGCTTATAACTGAACAAAGTCTTGTATTTAAGTGTTTTTGAAGTTTTTTTGAGGTCATTTTGCTGCTAGGGGTGTGTAACCCCCTTGCATGCTTTGTTTGGCTTTGTTTTAAGCCATTCCTTGAGGCCTCCGAGCTAGCCTTGGTTTGACCTTTTTACCACTGAAATGCAATGGATTTTTAGTGGTAAAGGTGTGGTTTTGAGGTCCTTAATCAGAGGGGGTGGCCCCCTCTCTTTTGGTTCCTCTTTGCTTGCATTTTTGGCCTTCCAAAGGACCATCCCTCCATGCATTTTTTAGGCTTGGTTCAGGCCTATTTTTGTGACTTTTAGGACCTGCCTTGGCCCTGTCCATGGCTGGTTTGGTCATATTTTGCATGCATCTAGTATGTGTTGTGTAACTCCAGTCATAGCTCATCAAAGTAGCATGTGTGCTTAGCTTATGTTGAGTCCATTTCAGTGGGTTTTGGTGATGTTTTACCATGCCATGAATCTATTTTGGGTTGGTTTTGTCACTCCATGCTTGCATGATACACTTGTAGTGTAAATCCCCTAAACTAGCTTCATATGCTCCATGCTTTGCCATGTCATGTTAGCTTGTTTGGTTTATATTTCAGCATGTATTTGGTCATCATTTGGCATGTCATGACCCTATCCATAGTTGGTTTGATCATCCTTTGCATGCTCCATATAGGTGTAGAACAAATCTTGTTTACTAGCCCTTTGTGCATGATGTTTTGACTCATCGTACTAGCATATTTTGGCTTTGCTCTAACATGATTTTATCCTTATTTTGGGTAGTCCTAGGACTTTTTTGGGCTGCCATGGCCATATCACTCGTGCTTTGTATAGTTATAGTGTAAATGCTTAGGCTAGTCTTGGGTTTTGAGGCCCCTACCATGCCATACATGTGATGTTTGCATGCTTTTCCCTCATTCCATATGCTATTTCAGTACATGAAATGTTTTCATTGACTTGCATTTGACATGCCATGAATGCTTTATAGAGCTTGTGCTTTATGCCTCAAGAATTGACTTTTGTACATGCCATTAAGCCTAAGCCTTTGGCTCATCATTTCAGTGCATTTTGGGTCTTATTATACCATGATGTAACTCTGTTTTATGTTGTCCAAGTCTTGTCACAATTGGTTTCAATAGGTGTAGTGCATTGCCTCTTTAAAGCCTTGCATGCTCCATGTTTTTGGCTTTGTGTTCTAGCCTATGTTGACTAGCTTTGAGCTTAGTTTTGGTCTTGTTTGGACCTGCCCTAGGACTGTTTTAGGTCCCTCTCGGCCCCTTGGGGTTTGCCTTGTATGGCCATGGCTTAAGTCCCTTTGCTCACTTTGAGCTTTGAGCATCATTATATGCTATGCTTGCATTGTTGATTTGATTTGGCATCAGTTAAATGAGATTTTAGAGCTTACCTCATTGTCATACATCCGTGTTTGTTGCTCCTTAAGTGTGCTTAAGAGTTGTCCTCTTTGTGCCTTAATACTTGAGCCACTTGGCATATATGTTTGCCTTGCCATTTCATGCTTTTCATGCCATCAATTCATCACTTTTGGCCACTGATTTGGGCTTAGTTGAGAGCTACCCACATTAGTTTAAGTCCATCCCTTTGCATGTTGTCGCATGCTTGTCTTGCATATTGTTGTATGCTTGCTCCATCTTTGCATGTTGTTGCATGCTAGCCCTATTACATGTTGTTGCATGTTCATGTTGCATTTTGTCATGTTGTCCAAGGTTGTCACCTCACATCATGCCTATGTGCTCGTTGCATGTCATTAGCCTTGTTAGGTTGTTCATATTGCATGTTTGCCATGCTTACGTGTTGCATTGTTTGGATTAAGTGTTAATCCGAGCACGAGAAACGAGGAGCGTTTCATACTCTGAGTGATGGAACGTGTCTCAATTCTCGATCGCCGAAGCTCTTGATGATTCATGATAGAGTTCTAGGCTTTACTTGATTTATTTGTGCATTCATTTTCATATTGATTTGCACAAGTTGGATCTTTGGCCATCATGCATCGGGATGCGCGATTGATGGTCGTGGATCCACCTCTCCCTTGATGTTTTGAGGCGATATGGGGTGGCATAGTGCATACATGCCCTTGGGAGACCCTCCTTTCTCTCTATTTTGTGCTTTGTTGCAACTTGGTGTCACAGCACACCAGTGGCCGGTAGTGCACCACTGATGGTTGGCAGTGTCACACCCCTGGCCAGCAGTGCCCTGTTGTTGGCCGGCATCTCTCCTTTCATGGTTGGCAGGCCACTGGTGAATTCCCCAGCAGTGTTTTGGTAAGTTCCAACAACAAACACTGAAAGACACCCTGCAAACAGAGCCTCTAAAGAGCAACCGGAAGGTGTTTCGAGGCGAAGAACCGAAGCGAGCATGCATACCTTCCTCTTGTCCAAACAGAGCTGGAATGGCATTCATTTAATGCTTACTTGTTAATTAGTAGTTGTGTAATAATTAGTTGTAGCTAGTTATTAATTCGGTTTTGTAATAATTAATTAGCTCGTGAGTTAGTTAATTAGGCGGCTTGTATTATTTATTCGGACCCTCTGAGCGAGGGCACAATTGTAATAAGTGTGCGTGTGTGTGATATCTGTCTTCCAACCCCACGTCTTTCTCCCTTTTATTTACCAGCTTATGATGGTTAGATTGGGGCATGTTTCAATTAGCATACTTATGCTTGCATGTTTGCATTCATTCATCTGTATTGCATGCACTGGGCTCGGCACATCATACTAACTACATTGTATTTCAATTCCAAAGTTGAATACGTGTTAGTTGTAGCATCATCATATGCCATCTTAGAATAGCCAAGCCTATTATAGTTGCATTTTTGCATGTGTTGCATCAGGCATTTCTGTATAGTTAGGATCATACATGGATTTTTAACATAGCTTTTGTTTTGGCTTGGAGTACTCGGTAAGTATTTATGCTTTAGCATCCTTGCATGTGTGTGAGTGACTGCCATGATACCATGCTTACCATGAGGCTACCTGCTTATGTGATATAACTGCCTGAATGCCTGTGGGTGAAGGTTGGGTTATTTTGATTGGAACAATTCATCAATTGTGAGTTTTAAGCCCACTTGAGAGTGGCAAATCATCATGCTTTCTAAGCCCACCTGAGGGTGGCAAATCCACGTTTTATCCCACTTGCGAATAGTAAATCGTTTTTCGAAACAAACATGAAATGTTTTGTTCCAATTCAGGCGATCCGGTCTATATTTGTATGCTGTGCGCATCACATAGTAATTCTAGGCTAATAACCGGAATAAGAACGCATAATGTTTTCAAAACTCAATATCATGGTTAGTAGAGGCCGATCTTTGATTGAGAGAGCGAGGGTGCTCATGAAGTGACCTTCCCCAATCGTACCCAAGTTCCCGAGCCGAGGAAACTTTGGTGATAACAGACACGTGGCCTTAGGCAACGAGTCAGGGTTTCCTAAATTCCCCCAAAATAAATATTTAGGTGGCGACTCTGTATCTGGCAAAGAAGTCCATGTTTGGCACTTCTTTCAAAAAAATCTATTTTCAAAAACGATTCACCGGATTTGGGCTCTTTGATGATTCATCGGTCTTGCATTGCATTCTTTGAGATTAGATACAGGACCGTGACTTTGAGTCCTGAACTGTAGTGAGCCCAAATGAACAAAACAGGAGGAGGGGAGGGGGGGGATTCCCTCCCGGGACGTTCGGGGACGTCCACACTATGGTGTACCTCCCAATCCATGGAATAGCCAAAACTTCCAGAAAATAGGAAAAGTGTGGGGGGAAATTGTGGAGATTGATGAAGCCACCTTAAACATGGACTCTCTAAAATGTGGTAAAGTTAGAATCTGTTTCTCTCAGCTAGAACGAGTGGATAAAATGATTATTCTGGAAAACAAAGGTAGTGTGTACCCAATTCGTGTGGTCGAAGATTGCAGCTGTGGCAATGGAGCACATCTCAACTATTGTAATCACAATGAAAAGCCAAGTTGGAAGGATTCAATGGGGAACAACAATGGAGAAGAGCAGAGTGTTGCGTTTGGCCATGGCAGGATGGAAGAAGATGAGGACGTGGCATGCAAAGTAGCTGAGGTAGAGGCTCAAGATGATATCGAAACCAATGAGATGATCAATGCTGGAAAGGAGAGATTGGATTATGGGAACACTATTCTCTCCACAACTGTATCCATCATAAATGAATCTGACACAAGATTTGTGGCTCGAAGAGTTTGACAGACACCATTAACAAATTGTACAAGACTCAAGGGAGGCATGCGTGAAGCGGCATGACAGATCTAAGGTGTGGTCTGATAGGCTTATAAGAAGTTTATATGAGAATGAATTAAGGACGCCCAATATTAATTTAGAGGTGGTCTTGGATGCAGCCCAGATATGTAATGGGCGGAATGGTTTGAAGACAATCAGTGCCATCCCAACTTCTGTCAATGAGACCAATGAACTGTTGACTGGGCTGAGAGGTAGCTTAGTCCATATGGTGAAAGATGGTAAACAACCCACTGAGGTTTTAAGGATTAACCAGATGGAGACCCAAGTGGAGAAAGAATACAACTTAGTAAGCCATGGAAATAATATAAGTAGAGTTTAATCTGATATGAGTGAGAATGTTGAGCAGCGAAGGAAAGAAAAAGGGTATCATCAGAGGAAAAAAAAAGGAAGGAAGAAAATGGGTAATTTTTAGAGGAGGATTTCAGAGAGGAGCTTTATTTTGTGAGGTAGTCGTTGCGATTTCAGCTTCGATGTCTGTTAGTAACATCTCTGGCAGGCAAAGGAAATTAATGAATGAAGCCCAAGATACAATTACAATGGGAAAGGTATTGGGGTTGGATTTTGAAGAAAAGGAAGCTGAAGCAATTAATAAGATCATCCAGATGGAAAAAGATGATGAAGTAAGGCTAGTAGGAGAGATGAAAACATTAAGTGTTTAAACTAACATTCCAGGGTGAAATTAAGAGAAATTTGTTGCTAAATGAAGATTCTATCATGGAATGTGAGAGGGCTTGGAAGGGTAGAGAAAAGATGAAGAATCAAGGAAGTATTAAAAGAAAAAAAGGTGGATATGGTTATGCTACAAGAGACAAAAAAATCAGAGGTTGATGATAGATTTGTTAGGTCACTCTGGCCTAATGAATCAATGGAGTTCATGGGGGTGGATGCGGAAGATAGTGCAGGTGGTTTTCTTTGCATTTGGAATCCAGATGTCTTTGCTTTAAAAGATTGCTACAGCTCCAGGAGGTTTATTCTACTTGTAGGTATTTTTCATTCTAGCATTGATTGTGTTATTGGTAATATTTATGCTCCTGATGAGGAGGCTGTTAGGAGGCAATTAGGGGGGGTGTTGTCTAAATTAAAAGAAGACTTTCCTAAATTATGGTGCTTAGGAGAGGATTTCAATGAAATTACTTCAATTGTTGAGAGAAAAGGTTGTCTAAGGAAAGATAGGGGTATGGCTGAGTTTGAGAGCTTTATTAATGAGTTGGAATTGGTGGACATTTCTATGCTTGGGAGACAATACACATGGGGCAATTCCCAAAGTTGGAGTAGAATTGATAGATTCTTAGTTAACCCAAAATGGTTAGAATGGTTCAAATTCAAGGTGCGGGGGTTACCTAGAATGCTATCTGATCATTGCCCAATTTTATTGAAAGAAGATGAGAGAGATTGGGGACCTAAACCTTTTAGGTTCATAAATGTGTGGGTCTTAAATCCTATGTTCATGAAGGAGCTAAAAAAGGCTTGGGAAGGTTCGAATGTAAGGGGATGGGCAGGGTATATTGTTATGAGTAAGTTAAGATCATTAAAAATGGCTCTAAAAAAATGGAACAGTGAGGTGTTCGGAAACGTGGAATCAAAGCTTAAAGAGGCTGAAGATGAGCTGCACAAGTTAGACTTAAAGGCAGAATCCACAAACCTTAATGAGATGGAAATCACAAGAAGAAAGGAGGTGTTGGGGTTGGTTTGGTAGATTCGAAAAAGAAAGGAATGGTTGTGGCCACAAAAGTCAAGACTAGATTGGGCATTAAAAGGGGACAAGAACACAAGGTTTTTCCATATAATGGCATCTATGAGGCAAAACAGAAATATGATTAACTCAATGAAGATTGATAAAGTTATTTGTGATATGGCCACAAATATTACCAACATCTATTAATTAACAACCTAGAAATTTAAAGTTCTTAAATTACAACTTAGTCTTAGTACATAAAAAATAACACAATATAAAAAAAAGACTAGAAAATTTAGAAAATAGTTCATGGAACTTGGGCACTCTTCAAGCTAACCAAGGTTGAATGTCGCCTTGCAAGCCTCGTGTTCCCTTCTATTTCTTCGGTACCTGGCACAAAACGACAGGGCAACGGGAATGCCAATGAGTGACAAGCTCAATAAGATATCACAACCCGAAAATACCCACCGCGATAATAATAATCACAATTAATGAATAATGTGTAGTAACAAAATAACTAGTAGCATTTAATAAGCATAATAAGAATGCTATCAGTTGAAATAATAACAATCGATAATAATAAATAAATAAATAAAGTGGCAAACGAAAGCAGTATTTCATCATATGAAAAATCCCCACCTTTCTTTTTAAATTCTCATAGATTTAGTTTATTAGATAAATTTAAGTAACTCTCCACGAAGCACTATTTTCACTAAACCGCTAAGTAATGGCCATGGGCAATTCTGACTCCCCCTCGGTCAAATATTCAAATGTTACTTGCTATAATTACCAATGATGCCCACACACCAGGGTTACGTACCCGAGTCGTGACATTACGGTCTGCCCCAAGGGAACGGTCTATGTTGTGATACCCGCACCACCAACCTTATATCGCCTGCACCGATAAGAGCCGAAATACGTTCCCGTGCCATATTAGGGTTCGCAACTCACTTGCACAAGATTCTAAACCGGGCTCACCCCCTCACTTTTTATAGCGATCCCGGTTTTCCCTGCTGTAGACACCCCATTTTCGACCGTCCTCAAGACTTGGACGTCACCATTGGAACACGTGGTGATCATCCTTGTTTGTGTTCGTTTGGAGTTCCCGGAGGTCTCGGCTACGCCCTTGCCTCAGGATCTCCGAACTCGACTGTTTTGTGTCTGGTTTTGCACCAAACACTTGTGTTTTGCCTTGGAAGGGCAGGGAATGCCTTGTGAGGCATCCCCACACATCACCGGCCGTGGCTAGAGGCCACCGGCCAGAGTTTTGTTGCCATCGGCAATGTATATTGCCAGTCGGCACTATTTGTTGCCGGTCGGCAGTCAATTTTGTCAAAATGACACTTTTGGCTGGCCGACTACTGTTCATCTGCTTTTGCAGATATTTTAATGCAGCTGGCATGCATTTTGTGTATGGAGGGATGGCCTTCTTGTTAGCTTACCTTGTAAGCTTTACAAGATTGGCTCCTCTATAAGAGGAGCCCTCCCCTCCTGGCTTTAGGGTTGGAGATTTTGGTTACAAAACAGTGAGAGAGAGAGCTCTGGTTTTAGGTCAAGGTTCATATATCTATCCTATATCTCTCTCCCTCTTGAGCTTAGTGTGTGTTTTGTCTCACTTTTGCTCACAAGCACCCACCATCACACCATCCCTTGGAGCTGAGACCTCTTGAGGGTTGTTTTGGAAGCTTTGGAGCTGTTTTCAACCTAAAGAACCAGCTGGTCCACCATTTTTGAAGAAAGGCTTCAAGGGAAAGAATCTTCCCCCTTTTTACCCTTTTTTTGCATACTATTTTTGCCTACTTTACAACTGCTTTTGTGTTTAGCATATAACATAAAAAAGTTTTGTTTTTAGGCCCTTTAAATAGTTTCTTAGAGTGTTTTGTGGTTTGGAGGAGTTTGACCCCTCTTAGGCCTTGAGAGGCCCCATTTTGTGCCATTTTGAGTGAGCTCCGGGACCCTAGTGTTTGGGCCTCCTCACCACTGAAATCTTGAGGGATTTCAGAGGTGAGGATGGTGCCTTGAAGTCCCAAGAAGGAGAGGGCCACCCCCTCTCCTTGTTGTCCTTAAAAAGGACCATTTTTGCCTCTTGAGGGAGCACCATGTTCAAGTGTGTGTTGACCATGTTCTAACTGTTTTTTGTGCTTATTTTGCCATGAAATAGCATTACTTTAAGTTGGTTTTGGTACACCATGCATGTTTAGCATACCTACCTTGTAATGCCATGTTTAGGCCCTAACATGCCTTAGGTTGTAAACCCTTATTCAAGCATGTTTTAGGCTTAGCCTTGTGAAGGTTTTGTGTTTATTTTGCCATGTTTGAGGTCTGTCCTTGGTGGTTTGGGTCGACCATAGCTTGCATTGTATGCCCCCTTTGCATTTTGGGCTTGTTGGCCTTAAGTATATAAGTGTGTAGCATGCCTTGTTTGCATCACTTCAATGGTTTGGAACCATTTAACATGTTATTTCAGTCTTTATAACATGCTTATATGCTTGGATTTAATCCTCCTTCAATGTGTTTAAAGGTTGTTACCTTATGCCCTTTGTTTAGGCGTTGGAGTATGCTTGCACCTTTAGTCCACTTAGACGCCATCTAAGTGCACCCTTAGCTTTGTTTAAGCCTGCATTTGACTTGTTTTAAGTCCCCTTAGCCTTGTGAGGTTTGGTGGACTTGACCTTGGTTTAAGCCTCCTTGGTTTGCCTTAAGTACTTGGACCATTTGCATGCTAATGTTTGTCTTGTTTAAGTTGGTTTGGCACCTCTTATAGCATGATTTTCAGAGCTTCATTTGCATACCATTCGTCCATGTTATGCCTCTTTTGAGTGTGCTTAAAAGTTGCCTTTATATGCTTAAGTGTTGGACCATACTCGCATGCATGTGTGTGTGTGTGTGTTGGATCTCACTTCCATGGTTTTGGCCACTGTTTTAGGCCTATTTAGAGCTGCCTAAATCATGTTTAAGTCCACCCCTTTGTTGGTTGCATATGCTCCTTGTGTGTTGTAGCATATTGGTAAGTTGTTGCATGTTAGAACTTGCATGATTGAATGAAGTCACATGCTTGTTTGCATGCTTGAACATCCACATTGCATATTGCATGCTTGTTGGTTAACATTGATGTTTCATGTCTTGTATGCTTGTTAGCTTGTATGCTCCCTTGTTTGCCATGTCGCATACTAGTCAACATGCCTAGGATTGCATTACATAAGCATGCATGCCTTGTCCCTTGATCTAGTGATAGGGATTGGGCCTTTGTTTGTTGGTTTGCATTTCATTTGACATGAAAATGCACAACTTGATTTTTGGGCCATCATGGATGGAAATGCAGTATTGGTGGTCCGAGAAGCAAGGACCATGTCCCTTTGAGTCATACACATGATAAGGGGCTTGGTTAGGGCATACATTGCTTGAATTGCATTGCCATGCAAGGCTCTGTCCTCTGCTGCTGTCAAACAGGTTCTGCAGGAATTTGTTGCCGATCCACTGCACATAGTGCCGACCGGCAATCAATTGGTGGCCGATGGACGTATTCTCAGCCGATGACCACATCCCACTGCCGGTGGAAAATCTACTCAACCGATGGTGTCTCCCAATGTCCAGGGAAGCAATCCTGAGACATTGACAGTCTTCAGAGAGGCAGAGCAGGGAAAACAGAGACAGTCTATGCATGGCAGTGTACTTCCGAGCAGGACCTGAGCGCGTATGCATTGGGCCCTCTTCCGAGGCGGTTTACTGTTTTTCCTAGCTTAGTTAGTTGTTAACTAATTAGGTAATTTGTAATATTTAATTAGCTTGCGTAGTTAATTAACTTGTATTATTCTTTCAGTCCCTCCGAGCGAGGGCGAATTTGTAATAAGTGTGGATGTGTGGATGTGTATGTCTTCCAACCCCACGTCTTTTTTCCCTTTTATTTACCTGCTTATGATGGTAGATTAGGGCATATTTAAATTAGCATACTTTATGCTATGCATGCGTGCATCCATACATTTTTCTTATGTGCACCGGGCTCGGCACATCATGCTAATTGCACTTGTATTTCAATTCCAAGTTGAGTACTTGTTATCTGTTGCATTTCACATACCATGTTTAGGGTAGCCGAGCCTGTTTAGATTGCATCTTTGCATGTGTTGCATTAGCCATTTTTAACATGAACTAGGATCATGCATGTAATTACTAACTAGTTTCTGTTTTGGCTCGGAGTACTAGGTAAGCTTTTATGCTTTAGTATATCGCATGCGTGTGAATGTTGCCATAATAGCATGATTACCATGAGGCTAGCTGCTTATGTGATATAACTGCTTGAATGCCTGTGGATGGAGGTTGAATTACCTAAATTGGGACAATGCATTAAAATTGTGAGTTTTAAGCCCACTAGATAGTGGCAAAACTATCTTTTCTAAAAGCCCACTTGAGCGCATAACATAGTAATTCTAGGCTAACAACCGGAATAAGAACACATAACGTTTTCAAAAACAGATATCATGGTTAGTAGAGGCCGGTCTTCGGACCGGGCGAGAGCGGGTGCTCATAGCTGACCTTCCCCAATCGTACCCAAGTTCCCGAGCCGAGGCAACTTTGGTGATGATGGACACGTGGCCTTTGGCACCGAGTCAGGGTTTCCTAAATTCCCCTTTTTAAAAAAATATTTAGGTGGCGACTCTGTATCTGGCAAAGGAGTCCATGTTTGGCACTTCTTTCAAAAATCTGTTTTCTCAAAACGATTTGCTGGATTTGGACTCTTTGGTTCAAGATTTAGAACCGTGACACAAATCGAGTCCGAACTGTAGCGTAGCGCGCGGGGTCCCTCGCGGGCGTGTCTACAGTTTCTGGCGACTCTGCTGGGGATTTTAGAGAGCTTGACTCGAACTCGTGATATCCTGTTTTGATTTCGTGTATGTGTTTCTTTGCATTGCATGTGCATTGGTGCGCCTAGGACACCGTGTTTGCCATCTGCCATTCCCGAACGGTTTGCCGGAGGCTTGAGTTTGTCAAAGCATGCCATAAGGCTGACCGGTTATTGGCTCTGACAGCATGGGAACACAAACCCCGGTCTTACCGGGGCACCCTTTTTGACCATTCGACCTAGTGCATATTCGGAATCCGTAGTGACCATTCCAAACTAGGACAGGTTGCTTACCCGATGTTAGGTTGTTTGAAACCGCTGCGTGCGTAGTGAAACCCTAGCTCCTGACAAAATAGGACAGGGAAACCCTACCCCAACATAGGAGTGTTTTGGCTCTCTTTTACTTGTTATGTGCTTTTAGAGTGTATCTCTACAGGAACGTACATATCAGTGTGCAAGTTTGAGTACCAGGCCCGAGGGCACCAGTATCAGTGTTGTTGAGAAATCAGTCATATCTGCGGGTATCAGTTCAGTTTTGAGAACAGTGATTCTGGGGAACAGTGATCAGTAGTAGAGTGCAGTTGTTCGGCTACACCTGTGTTTGATCTGTTTGGGGCTGAAATGCTGCTTGTCTTTTCCTTTCAGTTCAGAGAGTTCAGAAAGTTGATACAGAATAGCCAGTGTTCCCCTTTGCTGAGGTAGGACCTATGATGACGTAGAATTCAGAAGAGATTGTGGTTATGACAGCCACACTGGATCAAGGGATCGCCCTGCGGGATGAAACCAATGTTGATGTATCGCATCCGCCTAGGTCGCCTGTCGCGCACCCGGTCTGGGCACCCCAGTTGTATCAGGCTCGCGAGCCCACCACATTCGAGCTGATGGGAATGATAGGTGATCTCCAGAGGTCTGTGGCGGATCTTGCCTACGGAATGTCAGCTGCGCCATCCACAGCACCATATGCCGGGAACTTTGTGCCCCAGGAGCCCCCGCTACTGGGACGAATTGTGATTGAGCTTAACCAACCAGAGGTGGTCTCAAGTTGTAGCAATGATGTATCAACACCAACCCAAACCCTTGATCAGGATGAGGCCAGAGGTAAAGACAAAGCGAAGGCAGATGCCGATCCCATTGAACAATTGCTGTGGGCAGTCAAGGCTTTGAAAGTCAGGGGGATGAACAAGCAACAAATATCAGCGGTTGTGACCAAAGCCGTGGATGATGTTTTCCCCACTCTGATCGAGGGCAGTTCAAGCCAGTCAGAAAACCGGGACAGGCCCCGTCATGCCAGAGCAGTTCCTCCCATTCCTAACCCTACACCCGGGAAAGATCAGAAAGTAAAGGCAGTGCCTGCTGACCCGTTCGCTAGTGCGTTTAGCAAGAACACCCAGACTTTGAAGTACCTGCCCCGAGGGCGTAGGGCCTTTCACGCTCTTTATATGTCGTTGTCTAAGGCACTTCAGATCCTGGCCGAGAGGGGGCATCTTAAGCCCCTTGAGCCTAGGCCTCTCCCCAGTCCTCTTCCAGTAGGCCATGATGCTACTCAGTACTGTGCGTACCATCAGCAGACTGGCCACCTCACCGATAATTGCTTCCGCCTCTGTCATGAGGTGCAAGATTTGATCGATAACGAGGTTATCCTCCCGCCCACCTCAGTAAAGTCCGTTACTGCTCAGCTATTGGATTTTGAAGATACTGCGAGTATGTGATCAGGGATGGGCCATTTTTAGGTAGCGCCCGATATCTTGATGTAGCGTCTGGCACGCATTTTTTTGAGCATCTGCGAATGCTAGTCTTGTAAATTCTGGCTTGGGTGTCGAGTCAGTCTTTTGTTTTGTTTTGAGTCTGTCTCTTCGTCTCGAGTCAGTTCTTTTTGCTTAAGGGTCTGTCTTGTTGCAATGAGTCGGTCCCCTTGTATAGAATGCCGGGTGATTCTGGGGTTGTTGCCTCGAACACCGTTTGTTTTGTAATTATCCTTTTGCTTTCTTTTTGAGTCTGTCTCTGCCGTGGAGCCAGTTGCATCTGGGAAACCTGAATGAAATAGCTGCGGCTATCATGTTTCCGTGCTTATTGTTGGTTTTGGGCCGGTTGTGCCAGAGGATTTGAATGGAGCGACAACACATTCTACCTGCTCTCTTGTGCCCTGAAAATTATTGCATTGACCTAAGTTTTTCAAAACCTTTTTTTAGCACTGCGGTGATAAAAACAAAGAGGGAGGAATCCCTCGGGATTTGCAAAACTTTGATCAAATTGAGAGAAAGAGAGGCGTGCCAAGCCCTTAATGAATGAAATCATGCTTATCGGCGTCAGTACTGGGAAGGACCCTGGCTTGACCCAGACTGGTTCCACACCATCTTCAGCGCGAGTGATTGGTCGTTTTCTTAAAAAATTTCAAAAACAAAATGTTTTGCGCGGTCCTGCGAAGACTTGTGTGGGATCGCTCTTGAGATTGTGCAGCCTAGGATCACTCTCGGCCTCAAGATTCAACCCGTCTGTTTTCGAGCCTTGAACCTATTCGGAACATTCAACAGTCAACTATCAGAGGAGGCCCATGTGGCCAGTTTTGAAGCAGCCCTCGAACAAGAGGCACCAAAGTCAAGTCAAAAAGGTTAGATCTCACTGGAAGAAGCTTGTGAAGCAACCGTGATGGATTATTCTGCAAATCATTGCAACAGTCGCTCTCCTAGATACAGAGAGGCTTCAACTTCGAAAACCATTTGGCATGGACTTGTTATACTTTTACCCTTTGAGAGGGTTGCTGGGCCGAAAACCCGGAAGGGCGACCCAGGCAAAAGTTAGAGCAAGAGAAAAATAATACAAAAAAAAAAGAAAAAAAAATATACAAAAAAAACAACAAAAAAAGAGAAAAAAAATATGTACAAAAAAGAAAAGAAGAGAAAAAGAAATAGAAAAAAGAGAATGAGAAGAAGCTCGCAAGGTCGAAAACCCGCATCGGGCACCTTGGCAAAAGTTAGAGCCTAAAAAAAGTGAAGGTTAAAATACCCGAGTGTACCTTAACCGGAACTACGTGAGGCTTGATTCCCATCATTGGGATACGTAGGCAACTTCATTCTGAAGTCCAGCCCCTAACGCTTTCATAGCGTCTCAGTCCATACAATGGTTTTGATTTCATCTGGAAGTCCGACCGCCAACACTTCCAAGGTGACTGTGTCCATATATTGGTTGTGACCGTCTTCGTCTTCTCCGTGTCCGAGAATTCAACCACCACCAATGACGACTGTTTGCAGAATGCTGCGGCGTCATCCATACAAGGGGCAACGTTCCGTTGCTGAAAGTTGCCACGAGTCACCGTTCAAACCAGGGGCAACTTTCCGTTGCCGTGCACCACTTTCAAGCAAGGGGCAATTTTCCATTGCCCCCCGATCCGAGGTTGCGTATCTCGAGGGTAAGTTCCGTGCTTGTTTAGCAGTGGCCGTTTGCAAAAATAGTTTTTGAAAATTTTTATTGAGGTTGACTATTTTCTCGAAAACTATTTCATTTTTCCAAAACCGGACCACGTTTGGACCCAAAAAGGAAAATTTTCAGTGCTTATAGCCTGACTTGCATGGTTTTCAAATCAAAAATCGAACAAGTATGTTAATCCGTCTCTCATTTTGGTCAAAATTGTTTTAGTAGAAAACCAAAAAACAAAAAAATGGTCAAAGTGATGAACTAGGGGCACAGTCGAGTCAGGTGTTCTATCTTTCCCCCGTCATCAATGTACTTGCCAGGAGGGCACTCTATCCACCGAAAAAAATAGCCGCAGGCTAACTATATCGTGCATGAACCCGCAAATTCCTATTCATCCATCAATCACTCTGGGGAGGGATAAAAAATGAGAGAATAAAGAATAGAGAGGTGTAAGTTGAGAGAAAAAGTGAGCACGAGGGTTTTATCCCGCACGAGGGTTGGTGCTGACATTCCGTAGGCAAGATCCGCCACAGATCTCTGGAGATCACCTATCATTCCCATCAGCTCGAATGTGGTGGGCTCGCGAGCCTTATACAACTGGGGTGCCCAGACCGGGTGCGCGACAGGCGACCTAGGCGGATGCGATACATCAACATTGGTTTCATCCCGCAGGGCGATCCCTTGATCCAGCGTGGCTGTCATAACCACAATCTCTTCTGAATTCTGCGTCATCATAGGTCCTGCCTCAGCAAAGGGGAACACTGGCTATTCTGTATCAACTTTCTGAACTCTCTGAACTGAAAGGAAAAGACAAGCAGCATTTCAGCCCCAAACAGATCAAACACAGGTGTAGCCGAACAACTACACTCTACTACTGATCACTGTTCCCCAGAATCACTGTTCTCAAAACTGAACTGATACCCGCAGATATGACTGATTTCTCAACAACACTGATACTGGTGCCCTCGGGCCTAGTACTCAAACTTGCACACTGATATGTACGTTCCTGTAGAGATACACTCTAAAAGCACATAACAAGTAAAAGAGAGCCAAAACACTCCTATGTTGGGGTAGGGTTTCCCTGTCCTATTTTGTCAGGAGCTAGGGTTTCACTACGCACGCAGCGGTTTCAAACAACCTAACATCAGGTAAGCAACCTGTCCTAGTTTGGAATGGTCACTACGGATTCCGAATATGCACTAGGTCGAATGGTCAAAAAGGGTGCCCCGGTAAGACCGGGGTTTGTGTTCCCATGCTGTCAGAGCCCATAACCGGTCAGCCTTATGGCATGCTTTGACAAAGTCAAGCCTCCGGCAAACCGTTCGGGAATGGCAGATGGCAAACACGGTGTCCTAGGCGCACCAATGCACATGCAATGCAAAGAAACACATACACGAAATCAAAACAGGATATCACGAGTTCGAGTCAAGCTCTCTAAAATCCCCAGCAGAGTTGCCAAAAACTGTAGACACGCCCGCGAGGGACCCCGCGCGCTACGCTACAGTTCGGACTCGATTTGTGTCACGATTCTAAATCGTGAACCAAAGAGTCCAAATCCGGCAAATCGTTTTGAGAAAACAGATTTTTGAAAGAAGTGCCAAACATGGACTCCTTTGCCAGATACAGAGTCGCCACTTAAATATTTTTTTAAAAGGGGGAATTTAGGAAACCCTGACTCGGTGCCAAAGGCCACGTGTTCGTCATCACCAAAGTTGCCACGGCTCGGGAACTTGGGTACGATTGGGGAAGGTCAGCTATGAGCACCCCCTCTCGCCCGGTCGAAGACCGGCCTCTACTAACCATGATATCCGTTTTTGAAAACGTTATGTGTTCTTATTCCGGCAGTCAATTTTCAGCCGATGGATCAATTCAGTGCCGATGAGTTCAATCCACTGCCGGTGGAAGTTTGGTGCAGCCGGTAGTGATTTCCAGTGCCTAAGAAAGTATTCCTA
>JAPPVO010003913.1:0-26447 GCA_030407325.1 Camellia japonica | reverse complement strand
CCTTAGCAGGAAATCTGTTAGTGACGTAGCTAGTATAGCCATTCGGGAGTGGGAGATGTTGGGTGCACTTGGGGAGTTTGATTTGCTTCTGGGCGAATCCGTTGAGGCTGCGACCTTGTTTTCTGTTGTAGCGCAGCCTACACTTGTGACTCGAGTGTTAGAGGCTCAGGAGGGTGACCTTGAGGTAGAATCTCTTCGAGAGAAGATCTCCAGTGGGAAGGTTGAGAAGGGTTTGACGGTGGATCCCGACCTCAGTGTGAGATACCGAGACCGTCTGTTTGTGCCGGAGTCTTGCCGAGAGGAGGTACTCCGAGAGTTTCATCATTCACGCCTTGCGGTGCATCCGGGAGGCAGTAAGATGTATCGGGATTTGGGTCGCCAGTTTTGGTGGCGGGGTATGAAGAGAGATGTGGCAGCGTTCATGTCTAAGTGCCTTACTTGTCAGCAAGTGAAGGCCGAACATCAGAGGCCAGCGGGTTTGTTGCAACCCTTGCCTATTGCCGAGTGGAAGTGGGAGCATGTCACTATGGACTTCGTTGTGGGTCTTCCGAGGACTCAGCAGGGTAGTGATGCTATTTGGGTGGTTGTAGACCGGTTGACTAAGTCGGCGCACTTCATTCCTATGCGCGTGAGAGATTCGGTAGACCATCTTGCCGACTTGTACATTCGGGACATAGTGAGGTTGCACGGGGTCCCAGTGACAATCGTCTCAGATAGAGATCCTCATTTCACTGCCAGGTTGTGGCAGAGTTTGCAGAGTGCCTTAGGCACTAAGTTAACCTTTAGCACGGCTTATCATCCTCAGACTGACGGGCAGTCCGAGCGTACCATTCAGATCCTTGAGGATATGCTTCGAGGTTGTATTCTCGACTTTAGTGGGTCGTGGGTGAGGCACTTGCCATTAGTGGAGTTTGCTTACAACAACAGTTTCCAGGCGAGTATCGGTATGGCACCGTTTGAGGCCTTGTATGGCCGACCGTGTAGATCTCCAGTTTGTTGGGCCGAGGTGGGTGATGCACCTCTATTGGGTCCGGAGTTGGTGAGGGAAACGACGGAGAAAGTTGAGTTTATCCGTAAGAGACTTGTTACAGCCCAGAGTCGTCAGAAATCTTATGCTGACCGTAGGAGGAGACCTTTAGTGTTTGAGGTGGGTGATCACGTCTTTCTGAAGATATCACCTAGACGGGGATTGATGAGGTTTGGGAAGAGCGGGAAGTTGTCCCCTCGGTTCATAGGTCCTTTTGAGATCCTTGAGAGGATTGGCGAGGCTGCTTATCGTTTAGCTTTGCCACCGCAGTTGTCCGGAGTACATGACGTGTTTCATGTGAGTATGCTTCGGAAGTATGAGCCAGATCCATCACATGTGTTGGATTGGACTGATTTAGTGGTTGAAGAGGATGTCTCATATGAGGAGAGACCAGTTCGGGTTTTGGATAGGCGGGATCAAGTGTTGCGAGGCAAAACCATCCCTTTGGTAAAAGTTCTGTGGAAACATCACGGGGTGGAGGAAGCCACTTGGGAACGTGGGTTGGAAGTCCGCGAGAAATATCCGGACTTGTTTGTTGATTTGTAATCTTGTATTTCGATTTTATAATATTGTTGAACTTAAGAACTTTATATATGTCTTAAGTTGGAAAACACTGAGAATGTTTTGGTTAATGGGAGTATCTTGAAACTTGCTTCATTATGGAAGTTTAGTGTAACATTGCATATGTTGATTTCATTGTTGAATGTATTGTATATATCATGAAATTGAATATGATATGGAAATTGTTAACGTTGAAAGGAATAATGCATAATATTGATGTAGGTTGAAATATATGTTGTTTTATATATTGTGAGATGCCTCTTGATAAGAGATGAAGTGACCAGTATTGGGTCGAGTTGTTTATTATTGTTATAATAATATCATTGGGAATTGAGAAAAACTGTTTTTACAAACTTATGCTTAATTTCGGGGACGAAATTCTTTTAAGGGGGGGAGGTTATAGCAACCCCGGTCTTTTCTCATTTGGTTGTTGTACCCGGACTCATGTTCCGGATATTTGGTTGTACTATATTGTAGTTGTTGTTCTTTAATTCCTTATTTTTGAGTTATAGGATGTGTTGGGCAGGTTTGTGACAGGTCGGTTGAGTTTAGATGCCTAAACTAGTTGCCCAGATTTTGACCTGTCCGCTCGAGCGGGGAGTTTGACGCTCGAGCGACGATCCTGTTGTTGCTTGTCCGCTCGAGCGGGGGTTTTGGCGCTCGAGCGGAAATATCACCCATCCAGTTTTTCCTGTGTAGTGTTGGACGCTCGAGCGGGGGATTTGCCGCTCGAGCGGAAGGTTGTGAGTGACGCTCGAGCGGGGAGTTGGGAGCTTGAGCGGGGAGCCTGTGTGCGAAAATGCTGAGAGTGTGCATCCGCCGCTCGAGCGGGAGTTTGGCCGCTCGAGCGGGAGTTTGTGAGTGGCGCTCGAGCGGGGGTTTCCACGCTCGAGCGGGGCGACTGTTATAAAAGGGCGAGATCCGACTTTCTGGACCATTTTTCATCTCCCTCTTGATTCTAAAACCCTAAAACCGTTTTCTCTCTCTCCCTACACACCTTCTCTCTTAGGTTTGATCTACTTAGAGTGAGTTTCTAACCTAGATCCTTTATTAAAAAGATAGAGTGAGTCGAGGGCTTCGTTTTAATCTGAACAATTCTTGGTTTGGAGCAGTTTGGATTTTGGATCATCATCTATATATTCTCCATTCGAGTTCTTTGCTTCGAGGTAGGGATTTCCTACTCCATCTTATAGGTTTTAATTCTAAGTTTTGGTATTTCTGATATGTTGGGTTGTTTGGTAATATTGAGAAAAGCTAGGGTTTGTTTTATAATTAAAAAGCCCTAATTGTTATAATAAAATTAATTTGTATAATTAATTTTGGGAAAAGTGTGGAAATTGATTTAATTCATAATATTGAGAAGTTATGAGATTAATTGATGTGGTTGGATAGTTTAACCACTCATCTTTGAAACTGAGATTATATGTTTTTGATACATTTATTTCCTGCTTAGAAATAATTGTTTTGGGCTATCGATGGAGGATAGTCATGATTGCTGTAGACATTGCATGTGGATTAGGGAAAACTGAAACTAATCAATTGGGCATGTCGTTGTGTATAAAAGGTTGGAATAATACATTAAATTTATGTATTGATTGATTGTGTATATGACTTTGTGTTTATATGCATTACTTGTGTATGGAAGGAGATAGGGGATGTACTCCACGGTTTAGGGGAAGATAGGGGATGTACCTCTAAACCGGTTAATGATTATGGGAAGATAGGGGATGAACCCAGGGTTGCAGCTCATATGCGCGCCTATTGCAGAGATATAGCTCATATGCTTATCTATTGAAGTATGACACAGCTCATATGCTTGTCCACTGAAGTGTTTGGTTATTTGATTTGATATAGCACCAAAATGTATATCATTATTTTTTTGTGAAGTACGGAAGTGGTTTATGTGATCTTGATACAACACCAACATGTGTATCCGTTATGATATAAGAAAGGTTTAACTTGAATTGTTATCCCTGTTGAGTTACTTGGCCAGGCTCTGAGCCATATTTGTATAAATGGAAAGTGAAAGTGTCATAGACATTAGTGTCATGAAATTGTATAAGGATGTAATTGACTATCTTGTGTTAACCATCTATCGAATGCTACTGCTTTAGTTAATTCTTATATGTGGTTTAGTATATTTCTACTGGGCTGTGGCTCACCCTATATGGGAACATTATTTTCAGGTTCAGGTGGTTCACTACCTCCAAGGGCTTAGCTTGTGAGGATTTGGACTCGAAGACTTGTTTTACTTATTTGTTTTATTTGGATTATATGTCAACATTCAAGCCTAGGGCTTTATTTGTATTTGAGTTAGAACTCATAGAATTGTGTCCAAGTGTTGGCTTGGCAAGATGTAAGCCCGTAGGGCATTTATTATGATGTTTTATTTCGTAATACTCTGATGATTGAAATAATACAATGTTTTCTTTTAATAATGCATGTCAATGTTTTATATCTATTGGGTTTAATTTTGAGGGCGTTACAGTCGACGTCTCCTTTCTATCTCCGACCACCGTCGCTACCTGATCTCCTCTGCCCAACCATTGCCGCCACACCTTTTTCGACTATCGTCGCCGCCCCTCTCCCCATGCCCAACGATCCCAAATCCCAAAAATTCAAGATGCCCCTTATTCTAGAAACAGGACACCCATGATCCAAGAAATTCACAATTACCCAATTTTACACTAGAGTGCTAATTTTTCGAAAGATTGAAAGTTTTAAATTCATTAAGAAGTGTTGATGAGTTTTAGAAAGAACAACCCAAAAAAAAAAAAAAGAATTACATGTAGGTGGGATAATGAAAATGTCTATGGTGTGATGTAAATGAAAGGCTGTGGAAGTGTAAATATCACTCGTATCCCTTCTTGTGTTGGTAATTTTTTTCCTCTACTCTCATCTATACATAATTTCCCAAAAATTATATTTTATATATATATATATATATATTACAAAAAATCATGTTGTTGGATTCAGAACAAAATTATTCTGTAATAAATAGAATAAAGGAAGAAATCTCTGTCAACCTAAATTCATCAAATCAACCTCTTTAATGTTTCTATCTGAAGTTGGCCTTTTCAACGGGTTTTTTATCTTCTTCACTCATATTATGGCAAATGAATTTTCAAAAAATCAAAAAACTATATTTATACGTGTTAAATCGAATGGCAAGTGAGTTGAATTTTCAAGTTGGTATTCAAAATTAGAAGTACATCTTGAAGAAATTCATGTGAGTAGAGAGAAAAAAATATGTTGCTAAGTTTGTATAGAATGATAGAGAAATAGAAAACGAAAATTAAGTATCCCTCACCTTTCATAGGGGTATTAAGGTAATTCACATTTTCATTTTTCCATTTACGGTGTTAGGTTGTAATTTAATCCAAAATTACAAGGGAGTTGTCTCCTATTTTTGAACTATAGAAGATAAACTATTCGGAGTCAAAACCACAAAAAGATAAACTGAATTTTGTCCTATTTTATTTTAAATATGTACAGAAGCCTCATTTTATAAATTCGCCTTCGCTCAGAACCAACCTTCGGAGAGATGAGGATCACATAGAAATTCATATCATTTCCCTACTCTTTTTTTGTTCCCAAAATTGGTACAAATTAATGAAAGCCCATATAATGAGTGATATATCAATTATCGATTTTATGAAAAACTATTCAAGAATTTATATATTAAAAATTATTGAGTTGTCCTTTACTAATTAAAAATTATATTGATGAAATTTTAACCAAATTTCTCTTTAAATATTTACTTTGAGTCATTCATATGCTAGCATTGTGAAACCTGTAATGTTTAATGAGAAAAAATTTGTGGATAAAAGATATTTTTTCGATATTAGTTGACAGATGGAAGACCAACAATAATTAACGACGGGCCAAATGTAGAGTGAATTTGTGTAAAGTCCAACAAAAAACAGTTCCGGCAGGACTTAAAAAAAAAATACTCAAAAAATTATATAGAATTAACAATCAAAGTCTAGATTTACTTTTTGGTGTAATTCACAATAACCAAACCAAACCAAACCAAGCCTTAAATCCCATCAAATGGGGTTGGCTACATGAATCCTTCTTCTCCATGCGGCCCTATCAAAGGCCATTTCGTTAGTCAAATTAAGTAGATCCATATCTCTATTTACAACGCTAACCAACATTAATCTAGGCCTACCCCGTCCCCTAACACTTCCATCTACCGTTACAGCATCGCATCTCTTCACTACTGCCTCTGTTTGTCTCCGTTGAATATGACCAAACCATCTCAATCGATTCTCTCTCAACTTATCTTCTATCGGTACTACTCCTACCCATTCCAGAATACACTCATTCCTAATTATGTCTTGTCTAGTCTTGCCACACATCCACCTCAGCATTCTCATCTCAGCCACACTCATCTTATCTACATGTTGTTTCTTTGTTGCCCAATACTCTGTCCCATACAACATCGCTGGTCTAATAGCCGTTCTATAGAACTTACCTTTAAGTCCAGTGGGTATTCGTTTATCGCACAGTATCCCAGACGCACTTCTTCACTTACACCATCCCACCTTAATCCTATGGGCCACATCCGCATTAATCTCCCTCGTTGTTCTGATAATCGACCCTAAGTAACAAAAATGTTCACTCTTAGGCAGTTCTTGGTTCTCAATCTTCAATTCTCCTCTTCTTTCATTGCTACTATTACTAAATTTACACTCCATGTACTCTGTCTTAGTGTTGCTTATCCGAAGTCCTTTAGATTCAAGATCTTTTCTCCAAATCTCCAACTTTGTATTAACTCCTTCTCTAGTCTCATCCACTAGCACTATATCGTCTGCAAAAAACATACACCATGGCATGTCATCCTGGATATTTCTCGTCAACTCATTCATAACTAAAGCAAAAAGATAAGAACTTAAGGTAGATCCTTGGTGTGACCCTATAGTGATAGGAAATTCATTTGTCTCTCTAGCAGGCGATCTAATAGTGGTCACCACCCCTTCATACATGTCCCTAATCACATCAATGTAACCTTTTGTCACCCTTTTCTTCGCCAACACCCACCATATTATATCTCGGGACACTCTATCATAAGCTTTCTCAAGGTCGATAAACACCATATAAATGTCTCTTTTCTTTTCTCTATACTTTTCTATTACTCTCCTCAAAAGATAGATCGCTTCCATTGTTGACCTGTCAGGCATAAACCCAAATTGATTTTCTGACACCTCTGTTATATCTCGCAATCGACGTTCTATCACATTCTCCCACACTTTCATTATATGACACATTAGCTTGATTCCTCTATAGTTCTTGCAATTTTGGATATCTCCTTTATTCTTATAGATTGGCACTAAAATACTCTTCCTCCACTCATCTGGTATGTTCCTGGTCAACAAAATTTTGCTAAACAACCTAGTTAACCAAGTAACCCCCTTTTTACCCAAACACTTCCAAGCTTCAATAGGGATATCATCTGATCCTAAAGCCTTATTTGATTTCATCTTCTTAAGTGCAATCTCCATTTCAAAGTTCCTAATCCTACGATAGAACCTAGAGTTTTGGTTTATCATATTACTGGCTATTTCTTCCCCTATTGTCGTACCTCCATGTTCCTCATTTAATAGTTTCTCAAAATAGTTTTCCATCTTTCCTTAATCTCTTCATCCCTCACCAATACCTTAGAATCCTCACTCTTGATGCACTTAACTTGATTAAAATCTCTTATTTTCCTCTCCCGTATCTTAGCAAGTTTGTATACCCTCTTTTCTCCCTCCTTACTATCTAGTCTACTGTATAGGTCATCATAAGCTTTCAACTTAGCCTCTCTCACTACTTTCTTGACCTCCTTATTAGCCAATATATAGCTCTTAAGGTTTTCCTCAGTTCTATCCTTTTGCCACTTTTTAAAGCACTCTTTTTTTGTCTTAACTAGCGCTTGGACCTCTTCCCTCCACCACCAAGTTTCCCTAGAGCTGGGTCCCGTTCCTTTCGACTCTCCAAGCACTGCCCTTGAGATTCTCCTCATACAATTGGCCATCGAGTTCCACATAGTGTTAGCATCATCTTCCAAGTCCCAAGTACCTTCCTTCTCCATTCTATTCTTAAATATTTCTAATTTATCCCCTTTTAGGTCCCACCATCTTGTCCTATGACGCCCACCATTCTTCCTAGCTTGGTATTGCCCTTTAAAACATAAATCTAGTACCAAGATCCTATGTTGAGAGGTCAGGCTCTCTCCATGAATCACCTTACAATCATTGCATTTTAGGCAGTCTACTTTTCTCACTAAGAAGTAATCTATTTGGCTTTTAACGGACCCACTCTTAAAGGTTATCAAATGCTTATCTCTCTTCTTATACATAGTATTGGCCACCACCAGGTCAAAAGCCAACGCAAAATCTAAGATACTCTCTCCAGCTCATTTCTATCACCAAAACAGTATCCACCATGCACCCTTTCATAGCCTAGTTTATCTATGCCTACATGGCCATTAAAATCACCACCTATAACCAGGTTCTCTTCTACGGGTATCTCCAGTAAGATCTCATCATTTGCTCCCAAAAATCCCTCTTAGTCTGATCATCTAATCCTACTTGAGGGGCGTATGCACTAATAACGTTCACTATATTCCCTCCAATAACTAGTTTAACTAACATAATCCTATCCCCTTTCCTAATGACCGCCACTACACTCTCCACAAGACCCTTGGCAATTAAGATTCCTACCCCATTCCTGCGTCTATCCTTACCACTATAATACAGTTTAAAACTGATATCTTCAATTTCCCTAGGTTTCTCACCCGTCCACTTAGTTTCTTGTACGCAAGTTATACTAACTCTCCTCCTAATCATAGCATCTACCAACTCCATCGTCTTACCAATTAAGGTTCCTATATTCCAAGTGGCTACCCTAAACCTATAGTCTTGGACTAGCTTCTTTACCCGCGCTCGTCCAGCAAAACGCGGGAACCTTTGCTCATTTTTCACCGCACCCAAGCGTCGATGTGGCGCCCCTTGCTCACTTTTCGAAACATTCGGAGGCAGGCGCAACGCGTAACTTGAGGGAAACGACCTAGCATTTAAATGATTCAAAGTAGGATTCATTGTCATAAGAGATCCGAGCGGCTTTTTTTTACGTGCTAGCTGTCGACTACCTAACACACAACTCTCCTCCTTAACCCAGGCTTGGGACCGGCAGAGTTGTTAATAATTTTAAATTTTAAATGTATACTATAGATTTAAACTGTCTAAGGCCTCGTTTGGCAAGTGGCTATTTTAGTTAAAAAAAAGTCAAAAAGCTACAACATTGAAATTCAACTCCAACTTCCAACATTGAAATTCAATAGCAACAACAGTGGAGTTGGGTAACAGCAGAAGGGACGCTGGTTACGGTGATGGTGATGGTGATGGGGGAGGGGGATGGGGATGGCGATGGTGACGGTGAGTTTAGGTTTTATTTTGTTGCAAATCTTATTTTTTTTAAATCATAATTGTAAGAATTGTTATGATATTATAAAGAGAGAGTGATTGACAGAAATAGAAACAATATATTATATTGAGTAGTATAAACAATGAATATAAGACTCTTTTATATGGGAGGAGAGAAATCTAGATATGGTAACCCTAAGTATGGGAATGAGTACAATATGGGCAGAATATATATATATATATGAAAAATCTTAAAACCCTTGATCAACTATTAATTTGTGATTATTATTCAATTTTAAACAATGCATGACAATCACAATCAAACAATTTAACAACAAATCAGCACAACGATTTAACGTGAAAAAAAAAATCACAATTGGACTTTGCCAATTGTAATAAAAAATTAGTAGCCAAACTCACAAAACAATCCACTAACAAGACAAAAAGGAATGACACATGAGAACCCTCAATTAGCTAGCGAATCCACGCCTGAATTGAACTGAACCTTATGTGCCTCTTCCACCGCAGTCTTCACCTCGAAACAACATTGAATCCACAACACCGATGTCAAATTTACGATGATGAGCCACTCCAGAATCCACCAAAGCATCAAGCCCAAGTTCCCTAGAATCCACCAATGAACACCTCTATCTTTTTGTGAATGAAAGAACAAAACAACTCTTGATGATAATCAATATGAAACTCATTGATCAATCGATCACTCTCAAATCATCAAGGAAAACAATGCATAAACACCCTCCAATATAGAACACTTTGTTTTCTCTTCCTCTCTAAGAATCTGGATGGGTTCCACCCTAAAATGTGCAAACTACGTACTTTATACTAAACAGAGTCGCGAAGACCACTTGAGTGTTCACTTTACCGCTTGAGTGATGAGATTGAAGGTGTAGGCGCACCCTAGGGCTTCATGCTACAGCTCGGACTCAAATGTCACGGTTCTTAATCTGATCTCACAATGTGCTATGTGAGATTGATAAATCCCCAAAGTGTCCAAATCTGGCAAATCGTTTTGGAAAATTGATTTTTATAAAGAAGTGCCAAACATGGACTGCTTTGCCAGATGCAGAGTTGCCACCTAAATATTTATTTTGGGGGAAATTTAGGAAACCCTGACTCGTGCCTAAGGCCATGTGTCCGTCATCACCAAAGTTGCCTCTGCTCGGGAACTTGGGTACGAGAGGGGAAGGTCATCTATGAGCACCCCCGCTCGCCCGATCAAAGATCGGCCTGTACTAAGCATGATATCTTGTTTTTGAAAACACATGCGTTCTTATTCCGGTTATTAGCTAGAATTACTATGTGATGCGCACAACACAACAGTATAGACTAGATTGCCTAATTTGGAACAAAGGATTGCATATTCGTTTGTTAGAAAAACGGTTTGAAGTTTGCTACTCGCAAGTAGGCTAAATCGAAGATTTCAATGAATTGTTCCAATTCAAGTAATCTAACCTCCACCCACAGGCATTTAGGCAGTTAAACACTTAAGCAGTTAGCCTCATGGCAAGCATGCTTTCATGGCAACATTAACACACATGCGGGGATGCTAAAGCATAAACACTCACAGTGTACTCCGAACCAAAACAAAGAACTAGTTAGAAATCAAACATGATCCTAGTTCATGCTTAAAATGGCTAATGCAACACATACAAAATGCAACTAGAAATAGGCTCGGCTATTCTAATATGGCATATGAGATGCGATTAGATAATCATGTATTCAATTTGGAATTGAAATACAATGCAGTTAGTATAATGCGCCGAGCCCGGTGCATGCAATACAGATGAATGATGCAAACATGCATAGCATAAGGATGCTAATCAAAACATGACCTAGAACTAACCATCAAAAGCAGGTAAGTAAAAGGGAGAAAGACGTGGGGTTGGAAGACATTCACACATTCACACACTCACGCATAATACATGCCAACTAATTAACTAACTAACAAGCTAATTAATTATTACATAACCGAATGAATAACTAGCTACAACTAATTATTACAAAACTTAATTAATTAATAAATTAACTAGCTAACTACAAATGAAAAGCAATAAACAATGCTGCTCCAGCTCCGTTCAAAGAAGTAGAAGGTGCATGCTCAGTTCTTGTCCCGAAAGCTCTCTGAATGCTCTTTAGAGGCTCTGTCTGCAGGGTGTCCTTGAGAACTTGCTGCTGGATCTTACCAAAAACATGCTGGGGAGTGCATCAGTGGCCGGTCGGCCATAGGGAGTTGCTGCCGACCTCCCTGCCGGCCAAGGATGCACATTGCCAGCCATCAACAATGCATTGCCGGCCAACAACAAGAAGGTGCCGGCCACTGATGTGCTGGGACACCAAGCTGTAATAGAGTACAAAACAGAGGAAAGAGAGGGTCTTCCAAGGATATGTACGCACTATGCCACCCCATATCAACTCAAAACATCAAGGAGGAGGCATAATCAGATCCACGACCATCAATCACACATCCCGATACACGATGGCCAAAGATCCAACTTGTGCAATTCAATGTGAAATGAATGCACACAAAAACACATAAATGCCTTAACCTCTATCATGGATAATCAAGAGGGTCGGCGACTGAGAATTGAGGCACGTTTCATCACTTCAAGTATGAAACGTCCCTCGTTTCTCGTGCTCGGATTAAGACTTAATCCAAACAACGATGCAATGCAAGATGAACAACCTAGCAAGGCTAATGGCATGCACAATGCTAATGCACATGGCACACAATACGATGTAAGGCAAGCATGCAAACAACATGTAATGAAACTAGCATGTGACAACATGCAATGTACCAAGTATGTAATAAATATGCAACAACATACAAGACAAACATGCAACAACATGCAAAGATGGAGCAAGCATACAACAATATGCAAGACAAGCATGCAACAACATGCAAGAATGGACTTAAACCAAAATGGGCAGACCTCAGCCGTGCACAAATCAGTGGCCAAGACACAAAAAATGAAGGCACCAAAAGCATATATAAGCATGCACATGCAATGGCCCATCAAAGAGGCCTAAGAGCACAACTCTCAAGAGTGCTCAAAGAGTGATAAACATGGAAGTGTGACAACAATGAATGCACTGAAATAAGGTATGAAATGATGCCAAATCATTCAAACAACACAAGCATAGCATGCAAAGGTCCTTAAAGCATGAAGCTAATAAAGAGGACTACAAAGGGGGGGTGCAATATATGGCACAAGTGCATGAACCAAACATGGACAGAGCTGGAATAGGTCAAAACAATGACTGAAACATGCTAAGATGGAGGCTCAAAGACCTAGGCATGCAAGCATACAAGCTAAGCCATAAACAAGACAACAATGCACAATACTCAAAGGCATTTAAAACATGAAAGAAGTGGGAATATAGTCATGCTATAAGCTCTGAAATAAAGTATTAAATGATGCCAAATCATCTAAATAGCTCAAAGATAGCATGCATGAGTCATCAAAACATAAAGCTAGCAAGGCCAATTGCACTACAGCTATACAAAGCATGAAGCATATGGCAAAGGCAACCCAAAATAGTCCTAAAACATGTTAAAGTGATACTAAAACATGCATGGAAGTAAGCCAAAACAAGCTAGCATGAGGGGCATAAGGCATGATGCATACAAGGCAAATAGGGTGGATTACACTACACCTATTAAGACCAAGCATGGGGTGACTCAACCAATGAAAATCAGAGTTATATTATGGCATAATAACCCCAAAAACACATTGAAATGATGGCTCACAAGCTAAGGCATGAAGGCATACACAATGGCTCATGTTAAGACATAAAGGGGCAAACCCTCCAACGCATTGAATGCATGTCAAATGCAAGTGTATGACCACATTTCATGGACTAAAATAACATAACAAGTGATGCCAAATCATTCAAATAGGCCAAATAACACATGCTAGTGGACTCAATACACAAAGCCAACAAGCTAGATTGAACCAAGGCTATACAAAGCAAGTCATGCACGACCAAGACAACATAAATTAGACCTTAAACATGCTAAAACATGGACAAAATCTTCTTGAAGTTAATCTAAAAGCATGCTAAAATGGCATGTCAAAACAGAATGCATGTTATGCTATTTCATGGAAATGCATTACAAGTGCATGAGGCATGCAAGAGCCAACCAAACCAACCCAAAACAGGTCTGAGACATGTTAAAATAACACCAAAACCCTACTGAAATGTCCCCAAAACAAGCTAGAAACACATGCTCAAACATGAGGCATACAAGACTAGTTTGTGTGATTTGCACTACAAGTGTATTAACCATGCATGGAGTGACCAAACCAAGCAAAAACAGTGGCATGCCTCAGCAAAACAACCACAAATACAAGCTAAGATATGGCCAACACGAACTTCACAAAGGTGCTCACATGTGAAGCATTCAAAGCAAGTAAACAAGACACAAAGGAAAGGGGATGACCCTCTCCTATTCAAAGCAAGTAAACAAGACACAAAGGAGAGGGGATGACACTCACCGTTGAAGATCAACTTCGAAACCAGCAACCTCAGAGGCTAGAAATCAAGTTTCAGAGCTCAAGTAACACCCCCAAGAACCTCAGCTCAAAGATGGTGGTGTATCACTATGTATTGTAGTGCAAAAGTGCAAGAAAAATGGACTTTAGAGCACCATTCTATGCAATATAGAGAGAGAGAGTGAGAGATATAGAGAGAGAGATATATATATCTTCTCTAAAATGGCTGAACCCCTGCTAAGGAGAGAGGGCCTCTCCTTATATAGAAGAAAAACAATGCAAAACTTGTTAAACAAGCTTGGAAAGAGGCTCATCCCTCAATGAGGAGAGATGAGTGAAAACCAGCTCGCTCAAAAGATCTGGCGCGAAACCTGCTGAGACAAGGGGTCTGCCGGCCATCAGTGGTGGCCGACAGTGGCTCATTGATGGCCGGCAGGCTTCATAAATGGCCGGCAGGGCAAAGTGGATGGCCGGCAGGGCCAAAAGGTGGTCGGCAGTGCTTCCCCAAAAACATGCAGAAAGGGGCAACACATGGTCCAAAAATGGGCAGAAAGGATACAGGGTTTGGAAAGCTCAAACCTGTGACGTTCCGCCGTGACAGTCGAGTACTCGACGAGCAATCGAACTAGTTATTGGATGTACCTGCAAGCACAGCCAAGTCTCGAGGATGGTCAAAAATGGGGTGTCTACAGAAGGTCGTGCTCACATATAGGCCAACCGTTCGAGCGCAACATATACCACTCGAGCGGTAAAACATGTCTCCTAGAAGTTCAGAATGCAAGCTGAGATACTAAATGAACTACTTCACCACTCGAGCGCACGAAAGACCGCTCGAGTGGTTCATCAACTTTGACATCTTAGTCCCATGCTTAGTCAGCGAAGAGGCAAACAAGGACTGTTCAAGTCAATATACGGAATGTCAATACAAACTTCTTTACTCAAGCACAACACAAGTTGGATTCGGATCTAAACTCTTATAACCTCATAAATAAAATAAAAAATGAAAGAAATTACAATTGAATGGTGTTTTTGTCCAACGGGATTGCCAATTATAAAATAAAATTAAAAAAAAAATCCTAAATATATCCCCCTTTGGCAATTCCATGACAAAACACATCTAACAAAGAAATTTCGAATCTCCCCAACCCATTACAACCAACACAGACAACCTTCTCAAGGTCAAAATTTGCAAAACACCCCATTTTGGTCATGAATTGTCAAAGGAAGCTCAATCAACAAAAGTAAGGACGAAAGCCAAACAAGCAAGGACAGTATGATGTAATAACCAATAGCATGTGATAAATAAGCAACATGCAAACCGACAAGTATCTAACCCCTTCTCAAAACAACCAAAGTAAGTCCATGCTCAACAAACTCCCCCTCAACAAATGACCTCCTCATCAAAGAACAACAAGCTTCAGAAAACAAAGAATAAAATAAAAAAAATAAAAAAATAAAACAAAAGTAATATGGTAGAGTAAGTAATGAATTTCATATCAGTAAATCAATACATACACGGACATCCAAGAAGCATAATTATTTGAAAACACAATACAATCTCTAGAAGATTTCCCATAAAAAAATGTGGTACACCATGTGAAAAGCATAGATCTCATAAGAAAAGTGTGTTCGTGTCTCTTGGAGTTCGACAAATACTAGAGTCAAATCCTGGTAGTGATCTAATGACTGGACCTCTGGCAAGAGAATCTGCGAATGATTAAGAAAAAAGTCAAACCTTTAGTAATCAAGGGGTATTTGTTAAGTAAATGCGAATGCTCCCCCTCAAACAATATATACAATTTTATTGTGCACTCACAAGCAACTTTCACTCTCAAGAGTATGGAAACTGAACCAAAAAATGATGGAAACAAAAAAAAAAAAAAAAAAAAAAGAGAAGCCTGGTTGGTGACTCTAAGGTAGCCTTTTCATCATGCCTTGAGAGACATGCACAGAGGGGTAAGCAATGGAGATGCAAAAAGATGGTAGGGGGTTAAGAGACTCAACATCACCTAAGATATGCTAACACTAGTCAATTTCTCAAGAAAAACTCAAGAAACACAACTATAAGTCCATAGAGAAAACTTTGATCACATATGCGGAAGAGTCCAGTATTTGCTAATCTAAGAGTGTGTACAGAATGATACATACTAATCAAAGTATAAACTATCCAAAATGAGTAATGACCACAAATATTGTCTAGTAATGCATATTCTCATTAATTCCAATATGCATCAAAGACTTCTCAAAAATTTCAAGCTTACAAAATCATACTTGGAAAATCTTTTTAGATTTTTGATAAACAAAACAAGAAAGAAAGAAGCAACTAAGCACAAAACAAAATAAAATAATAAGACCAAAAACAAAAAAAAACAAAACAAAACAAGAAAAATGAACAATCAACAAGTCAACCTGTAGACACCCCATTTTTGACCGCCCCTAAGACTTAGGCGCCTCAGGTTGATCACTCGATGTGGAAAATATATGTTGTACAAACGTTCAATTCCCTCAAGCAAGAAGCTTCAGTTTTGAGTTTCTAAATCCCAACCTTACACCCCTTTTATTGACCAAAACTATTTTAGACCTTAAAACCCTCTTTTCAAAAGATTTTTCCAAATGCTTCTACGATGTTCCGAGGCTCACATTTCGATTAAAATATTGCACTTTTCAGTAAACTGAGTAAGAACAAAGTGGAAATTAATAGAAGGGAGGTGAACTCTTTGAAAAATATTTAAAAACATCTTATTTATAGGTTTGGAGTTAAAGGAAATAGGAGGGGATGGAAGAAAACTAGTTTAAGAAAAGGTTGGCTATCAAACCGTTAAGAAAGAAATGAGCAGCCTTCACTAAATTAGGCATATCTCTTTTACACTTAGAATTTAGATGTGAAGCCACCACCATTAGAAAGTAGACTTCCAGGGCTTCAACTTAGACTCAAGAACCACCTAAAACCGAGTTCGGATGAGGGATATATGCCCGTTTAAAGTCGAATTTGAAAACAGATTTTTGTCGCAAGTAGCTGGCCGGCCAATTAGAGTGGTTGGCCAGCTAATTGATGAGAAGTCTGGCCATTTAGAGTGGATTGGTTGGCCAGGTGTCCCCATAGGCCATTTTTAGTGATCAGCCGTCCCCCACATGGCCGGCCGGCCAGGTTTCCTGGTAGAATAGATATTTGTTGCCAGCTGTCCCCCCAGCTGCATGCACTACACCAGCTGGCTCAATATAGATATTTTTGAGATAGCAACTAGTTCTTCAATATATATTTCACCATACCTTATGTTTTTAGGTTAGAAAAAATTAAAAAGGCTCGAATTCTTGAAAAGCTCTCTCCCTCTCTGTCTTGCAACACACATACACTACCCAAACACTTCCTAAACCAAATATTTGAGGCTCCTTCCTAAGGTTCTTGAGCTAAAATTTCACCTCTTGAGGGTGATCACTTGTTGGTTTGTGAACGAAAGAGTAACCTCTCTTTAAGAGGTATAACTTCTACCTTCTTTACACTACTTCTTCCCTCTCTTTCCTTACTGTTTTTGGACTGTTTTTATGGGCTGAAACTTGTGGCTTAAAGCTATCAAAGGTGGAGGGGTTAACCACACTTGTTTGAACCTTGTTCTCTAAGCTTTTACCCTTGTGTTTCCCACTTCTTTGTCAACTTTTTCTCAACGTTTTACCACTATTTTTCAAATTTTTTTTAGAGGCTAAATATGTGGTTTTGAGGTCCAAAAAGTGGAGGGGTTAGCCATCCCTCCTTGGGCTTGCTTACAAGCTTTCTTTTTCTCTTATTTTAGCTCACTTTTTCTAGCTTTTTCATACTAATTCCAACACTATTTTTGTGAGTTCTAGGACTATTTTAGTGTGTTTACTTCATTCATGCTTTGTATAGTATGCTTGTAGTGTTGTAGTCCTCATAGGTTTGGTGGTTTAAACCTTAGACACCAACCTATTTGATTTGATAGCCTTTATTTTCTTGGCTTTCATACATGTGTTCACACTTGCATTAATCATCTCTGTAGCCTCTCTCCTTTCTTGGTTTTCTCTTTCTTTGTTTAAGAGTTGTTCAAACAATTGATGGTTGTTTGAAGTATGAGAAAGAAACCCTTCCATGCTTAATGGTTTAATCTCTTTGGAGGTTCATTACCAAGGCATTACATCTCTCTTATGCCAAAGACAACCTATTGTTTGACACTTCTCTCCATTAGTGGACATAACTCTCATTTTTGAACTAAAATGATTAAAGAATGGAAAGGTAATTAAAAGAGACTAATAAAATTGGACTAAAATGGTAACAAGAGTAATAAAATTGAGTTGGGTTCAATCGGACGTTAATTAAACCCATTGAGTCATGAATCATCTCATACTCTTTAGTGATGATAATGGTTTAAGAATCAAGGTCTACCACTTCCCTTGAGGTAACTCCATGATAGGGCGGAGGTTTTTGTTGGTCTTTCATTTTCATTTATTGAGACATTGTCCCATCGATTCATAGATCATCACGCAACGAGTTTGCATCAATTGATGGTTTGCGAATCGAGTCTACCCCTCCTTTGATCTATTTCATGATAGGGAGAGGCAGAATGGACAAACACCTCCTAGAAACACTCTGTTTTTGTTCTATTTCATTTCTATTGTAGGAGGACAATGTCAAAAAACAGTGGCCGGCCGACCACCTAACCATCCGGCTAACCATTTTTCAAGGCTGGCCAGCCACCTCACTTTAGGCAGACAGTGCCATTTTTATGGCAGAACAAAGCAGAGGCTAAGGATGAAAACAGAGTAATTTTCTGACTACGAACAGATAGTTATGGCCGTAAAACAGAGGAGTTTTTGAGCGAAAATTCATGTTTATGCATGTGTGATTCTTTGCTTCCCGTGGCCCCGTTAAATTAATGCTAATAGTAGTATGTTGTTCCTAGATTAGTAGATTTATTTGAATTTGTAATAGCTAGTTCCTTAATTAATTTCGTGTTGTACTTAATTAGATTCATTCAATTTGTAATATTTAGTTAGCGTAGCTAATTTATTTGGTGTTGTAATAGCTAGTTGTAATTAGAGCATTTATTCGGACCCTCTTCCATGAAAGCAAAATTGTAATATTGTGTATGTCTTCCAACCTCCATTTCTTTCTCCCTTTTATTTATCCGCTTATAATAATAGCATCATGTTTTATATTTTTCATATCATTACTGTGGAGATGTGGTTTGGAAATACTCTATGGATCCTATAGGACGCTCTTGATCCTCAGCTAATCACCTGAAAAGGAATGAACACTCCAGTCGGGGGTGCCGGATTTAGCACTCCGACGGATAAGTCAGTATATACTCTCTTGGTTGCTTGTAAATTAAGTTTCTTAGGTTTGTTCTCACATACCTCTCTTTGGCTGATGTTCCTCTATTTATACTCACCTCTGGGCCTCAGGGTCGGGCCCACCTTTAATCCACTGTGTAATTGTTTACTCGGCTCCTTTTGTTGTAAACCAATTCCCACTCGGCTCCTCGCTCAACTGGTTCTTTGGCCGATTAGGATGCTCGGCTTCTGATTCGTACAAGACGGGGCTGAATATAATATACATCCTGATCTGCTAAGTGTTTATTCGGCCTCTTTGCATCCCTTGATATTCGGCTCCCATAATTGCCCCCCAAACACCCCACTAATAGCAGTTAGCTGGCGTGTTTGGTTTCGAACTTGAAAAGTCAGAGCCGAAATTTGGTGGTTAACCTCATTCCAACACGAGTGTCAGAACACACACGCTTTTCGGTCATCATTACAATTTCCTGCCCCTTCGTACGCTTCTTTCATTTATTGTGATTTAAAATTTTGTTGTCCCTTCGAATGCATGTTTTTTGAATACTCAAAGCTCCTGGTCTGCCTTTCGATACACCTCTTCCATTTCGCGACCTCTGCAACCTCCTTCCGTTTCTCATTGTCTCCTCTGCTTCTTGTAAGTTCTCTTCCTCTTTATTTTGAATCCCATTTCCTTGTTTGTTTTTAGTTTAGCGTATTCCTTAGACTGGCTAGGATGGCAAAGCATTTGAAAGACCTCCTTTCAAATAACATAATTAGCCTTCTAATTTTAATGCCAAAATAAGATGAAATATTTTGCAACAAATCAAGAACAAGTCATGGAAGCAACAAAATGGTTACAAAATTCTAGATTAATTAATGTAAAAATGGATTATTTCATTATAAATGTCAACTGAGATATTTAAGTAGCAAAATAGAATAAAATCCTTACAAAGCCTTGCTTCATTCGTACAAATTTCGAATCAGTGTGAGCGAGGAGAGGCTGGAATAGAAATTTAGATAGAGAAAATAGAGTAAAAAATGGGAAAGATAAGAGTTTTAGAAAAGGGAGGGTTTTAGAAATAATCAGAGGGAGGCATACCTTGTTGATTGCTCTTCAAAAAAAAAAAAAACCTTTGTTCTCTTAGAAACCAAACAAAGGCTCACTGGGTTAGATTAGGGTTTTCAATAGAACAACCACTTTGGCCTGCAGTCAGTTGAGCCAGAGAAAGAGAGAGGAATGAGGGCAGTAAAAAAAAAAGAAAGCAAGAGGAGCAGGGAAAGAGATGGAAGGAAGGGGTAGGAGAGGAAGAGGGGGCGACAGAGAGAGAGAGAGAGAAGAAAGTGAAAGTAGAGAAAGAATACACTATGGAAGAAGAGAGAATAGATATGGGTCAACCGATTGCTCCAGTGTCCAATTTTCCAAAATTAAAGAATTCAATGGTCAGGATCTAGTTGTGTAATCCAATGGCCAATAATGAAGTTTCATATCATGTGCAACCCTTAATGGGTTGCACACTGTAACAGGTCCCATGTATATATGTACTTGTAACTAGATACAATTAATTAGCCCTCAACCTAACTAGAACATGATTAAGAACATAATTAAGGTCATAATCATCCCTCATTCCATTACATTCGAACAAAATGAAGGCATTATTGAATTGAATTTGAACCAATGGGCATTTTAGACTTTTCGTACCAAATTCTCTATAAATGTACCACTTATCCCCATTTGTTGAACACATATACACACTCACACACTACATTTTGGCTGGGGGAGAGAAAAGAGAGGAAGAGAGATCTTGGTGGTGGAGAAGATGAAAGGAGAAGGAATAATGGTGCAAACATCCTATCCAGGCAACAAGTAAGCCACAACACAATCCTCTCTTCTATTTTCCCCTCAAATACATGTCTTAGAGGTTTAATTTGAAATGTGTTTTACTGGTGTTCTTGTGTTAACAATAAAAAAAAAAAAGTTGAGCATAGTTCTACCCTTACTTGTGTTTTCCCTTAATCAGTGCAAAACTATATATTTTCTACACCTATATCTCATAATTTCCAAAGGCACACCTTCTTTCAAATTTCTAAGTTTAATATATATTATTTAGCATGTTTGCACCACAATAGAAGTGAAAAATTATCCATGGCTACTCCCTTTTCTTACTTTTTCTCTTATTTCAAGCTTTGTGCTCAAAGAACCGATATTTACAGCCCACTTGAAAACATTCTAGAAAAATGAAGAAAAATCTCCTTAACCTCGTTTTTATGTCAACACCTTCCTTTAAGTTTTAGCTTTCATAGAAAAAAAATTTTATCAAAAAAGAGTGAGCAGTTTGAGAGAAAACCCGATTTTCATAACAGTCGACGAATCTAGACATTGCTAGAGTATTTATTAAATAACTAAAAATATAGGAAAGCTTTGAAACTTTTGAAAATTGTTCTGAACAACAGATAAAATTCTCTACAAACCATAGGATGGCCAAGTTTAGAAAAAAAAAATCTAAAAGTGTCTCTTTAATTGCAATCTTTAACGTGCACCAAAACTGAAAATTTACTTTTGTTGATGAACTTAAGTTCTTAATCTCATGGATGTGCTTATTATCACTTATTCATGTCTTGGTATAACATTTTCTTGTGTTATAGTTATGTTTCTTACCATAGTCCTTTGATATGCTCATTCTTATGTAGATATTATTGTCTTGATAAGTTGTTCTAACTTTAACTTAAAACATCTAACTGAAAGAGAAACTAAATGGGGTGGTATTGGATTTTCGATCACTTTAATAATGATGAGATGATAGTGTGTTAAGAATGGAATGATGGGACAGGATCTATAATTGAAATTAAAGTCTTGTGCAAGTGGTGTTTGGGAACCCTTGAACAGATCTGTTGTATTCGGACCCTAGGTGCATGGTGTAATGAGGGAATAGGCAAGGCCCTTATTTTACCATCTCTTTTGAGATCCGCGGTTGGCGCTACGCGGTATGTAACCGTTGGTAGTCATTCGGGGTAAGTTCTACAAAGAAGCAAAAGAGGGGACAAACTAAATAATCCGAGTCCAATTCTTGTGGTTGGGAGGACGAAATCTCTTTGGGGGATTTCTAGACTACTAACAGCTAAACTTGTAACCCTTTGTTATTTACTTGAATATCATGTTTCATTTTCTGTTGTTATAATTGCAATTGTGTATTGGATTGGGAAAAAATGATGTGGTGTGTGTGTGTTTACTAGGCATTCAAAGCTCATGGCGTTTCATGGCAGGTATCGAAGGAACCTACAGGGTCGACGAGGAGCCAAAGACATTTGAAGAATTTTAGCTATCTTAGAGAAAGTTAGAGGCTGTTTTGTTTATAAGTGCATCGGTGCTTTTATTTATTTTTATTTTTTTGAATTGTAATAGTGATATAACTTGTTTTGTAATTAAGATTTGAAACTCTATAATTATTGTTTGCTTATATATACATACATATCTTTTTGTAATCCTATACCTATCTCCACGTTACTTATGAGACCTTGTGTTAATACCTCTTAAGATCTGTTCAAAAGATTGCTTGTTATCTAAGGTGGTTGGACTTATAAGGGAGGCCATATTGACTCCTTCGACCTTCCTGGGATCTTACTTGGTTATTGACCAAAGTACTCTTTAGTGACGTTACCCTAACCCTTAGAGTAGAATTTAGGGCATAACACATGGACTCTCTCAAGGTCCCTGTCATTTCTCAAGCTAGAGCACCCATGGCATTTTGGCCCACTTGCCTTGCGACTCCTGCTTGCCCCACTTGCTCAACCACATTCGATTGGCCCGCTTGCTCGACCACATTCGCTTGGCCAAATCCCTCTTCTTACATTAGGACTTCATGGACCAGTATTTTGTGAACACCTTGGTGTGGTTTACTACGCCTCATGCCTCTACCACCGCGACCCTGATCTCATCCTGATATCTTAATTAAGGACAAAAGTGAACAATTTAGCACACAACCACATATGTGCTCACAACTAAACCTCACATGTTCCATCACAAAAATTTACAAGATTTCATTTCAAGTAAGCACTTAGTTTCACTCCACATAAGCACTTAATCACATAAACACATACGGATTACTCCGTCAAGATGATATTTGTCCTGCAAAATACCGAGAGTTCCTATTAGAATGAGCATTGATAAGGTGCCCTTTTAATAAGACTTCAAGGGATTTACTAGGTGCGAATAACATCCTAAAAATTCAATCCCATACCAATCTAGTCACATAAGCATGTCATCACATGTACATAAAACATGGAACATCTCCTAATTTCTAAAATGAACCAATTGTGGTAAAACCACTTCCCGCGAGCCCCAAGTATTCAAACCCAATAGCTCTGATACCAAGTTGTAATGCCCCAAATCTTTAACATATGACAACCCTGATTTAATCCATCTCAGTTAAATAATTTTAATACTCCAATCATCAGTTACTAATCAAATCTCTATAATTGAATACCCTAATATGTGTGAGATTTACAAAAGAAGTATAGATGCCATTACATTTTCAATCTCCTTTAAAGAATGAATCTATCGCATGTGAGACAGACAAATAACAAAAGAAACAAATACAAAACAAAGCCCCTATGGCTACAAGTTCCAAGGCTTAAGCTCGATTACAAGTAAATGGTTCACAAACCCATACACATAACCCTTAGCTTGTCAAAAATAGAACAAATAAAAAAAAGAGTCATATGCTCTTTAAAAATCCACTCGCCTTTATTGAGGCGGAATCACCACATCATTTCTTGCAAAAATCCACTAGGGATGAGCACAAAGCCCAATATGAAGATATTAACAAAGTACATATGTTTTAGACAGTCTTATAAATATGCATGCCATGTCATGCTCTAAAATCATGAGTTTTATCTCTTTGAAACCTTGTGCCAATGCTCATTTTGAAAATAAAAATGCATCGATATAATAGAATCACAATACGAGGTGGTAGATATGACTCAAGTAATCCCTAGGCTGGTGTCTGAAAGTAGGTCTCTCAAGACTCTACCACCCAGTTTACCGGCTCCTAACCGAAAGGCACACGGTACTTGCCCCATGCATGTTTTCGATGTTTCACCATAGATACTCTGGCCAACATAAATCTCAATCTCCACCCCTGTCTAGACTTACCACCATATTTACCCCAAAAACAATTCAAGTTTCCAAAAGCCATCTTAAAAACAATGACTCTATCTTTCCTAAATCAATGCTTTAATATGACTTTATATGCAATGAATGAAATGGAATGAAATTGCGTATACATGTTCTCAAAAAGAAGTTTTGAATTCTCAACATTTTCTCAATTTCAACTCAACCACCGATATTCCTCGAATATCATTCAACAATATGTGGTGTGTGTGTGTGTGTGTGTGTGTGAATTTTCATAATTCAAGCATGTATCGATCATGCAATCCATGTCAATTTCGGTCACGCCCCAAAATTTAGACAATTAAATGTTAAATTATGACCAAACCCCAATCAATATTCCATCACCCAAATTCTAGGGGTGAAACAAAAAAACTATATGTTCTCGCCTCCATAAGGTTTAAATAAATTCCATGCTCAAATGATTACAAGGGATTAAAAAAAAACTAACAAAACACCAACCAAACCATCCACCATAAATTTCATAACTAACCAATACCTCCAACATTAAAGTAACAATAACTAACCAAAACAACTTAAATAATGCAAAGTTGAAAAATAACCTACAATGTCAAATTGTCAAAATACTAAGGTCATAAAAAATAATAATAATAATAAATACAATAAACTAATATCAACCCTAAGCTCAAGAAAACAAAAGAAATCCAAGAGACATGTTCAACAACTATAGTTATTCCACGTCACCACCGTAGCCCCAACTAATCCTGCAAAGGAAGCTCGGGGCGATCAAATAGAAGACACCCGAGTTGCTAAAAGACAAAACGGGTCAATATACAGATATACTGGTATGAGTACAAGATTTAACACCCGCGTGTCCACCAGACACAAACAAAAATACACTTAATTCTTGTTACGGGACAAGACAAGTAGTTCCATCCGCACCGAGACAAATGGGTAGTTTCCGGCACTAAGTCAATGCGAAATTCTACTACCCGTCGAGGAGGAGGTCCAGGAATCTCCTAAAATACATCCTCAAACTCACGTACCACATCTACCTCACTAATATCTCCTTAGGGATTTCTACCGAGCATAGAAAACTTGTCATTATCGACTTTTCTCCATCGCTAGAAGTGTGGGTAAGCCGTGGCATACCGGGAATAGCTATATTTACAGTCCTTCCAACACAATCTAGAGTCACAAAGTGTTTTCGTAGCCAATCCATACCTAAAATAATTGTAAACCCCTCAAACCCTAACATAATTACGTCCACATACAAGACTCTACCCGCAAAGTCAATCTCAAAATCTATACACATCTCATAAAGAGTAACTGCCCCTCCTAAAGGGGTCACAACACAAATAGGTCTAGAAAAGGAGGTAGTTACAAGGTGTTCTCTTTCTACAAACTGCCTAGATATGAAACAATGAGAGACACCAGCATCAAAAGGTACTTTAATGGTTCTAAAAAAAAAAAATTAAAGATACCTTCCAGCCATCACCTTCAAGTTAAACACATAAAAAGAATTCATTCATAAATACTTAGAATAAATTCAACCACCAAACTAAACCAGCTAACCCATCTTTCCACAATCCGAGGATCACCTAAACTCTTACAAGTCTAGGGTAACCTAGAGCTCTGATACCAAACTGTCACGCCCCAAAATTTGGACAATTAAATATTAAATTAGGACTAAACCCCAACTGTAACACCCTCAAAAATAAACCCATAATACATAATATTAACATGCGGAATTATAAGGAAATAAAGTATCTTATTCCATTCATCAGAGTACCATGAAATAAAAACATCATAATAAATGCCCTATGGGCTTACATCTTGCCAAGCCAACACTTGGACACAATTCCATGAGTTCTAACTCAAAAACAAATAAAGCCCTAGGCTTGAAAGTTTACAAGTTGTTCAAATAAAACAAATAAAATAAAGCAAGTCTTTGAGTCCAAATCCTCACAAGCTAAGTCCTTGGAGGTAGTGAACCACCTGACCCTGAAAATGAAGTTCCCATATAGGGTGAGCCACAGCCCAGAAGAAAAATACTAAACCAAGCATAAGAATTAACTAAAGCATTAGCATTCGATACATGGTTAACATAAGATAATCAATTTCCAATTTCATGACACGAATTTCTACATTGTCTATGACATATTGTCTATGACACCTTTCACTTTCCAATATTTATTCAACTTTCCAATTATATCATTATGGCTCAGAACCTGGCCAACTATAATAGTGATCCAGATGTCACAAAAATAAATAGACTAAAGCTCAAACCACAACACTTCCATACTTCCAACTGATACACATTATAATGATGTATCATATCAACAACAAATAGCAATATTGCTATTATCAATAAGCATACATATGAGTGATGCTACTGGAGTCCATCCCCTATCTCCTCCCAACAAATCCGGTTTAGAGGTCCATCCCCTATCTTCCCCTAAACCGTGGAGTTCATCCCCTATCTCCTCCAAACAAAATGCATATGCAATGAAACACACAATTGC
>JAPPVO010003912.1:0-25758 GCA_030407325.1 Camellia japonica | reverse complement strand
AATTTCAAATTGAATATGTGTTAGCTGTAGCATTTCACATGCCATGTCTAGAATAGCCGAGCCTGCTATAGTTGCATTTTGCATGTGTTGCATTAGGCATTCCAGTATAGTTAGGATCATGCATTGATTTCTAACTGATTTCTATTTTGGCTCGGAGTACGATGTAAGTATTTATGCTTTAGCATCTCGCATGAGTGTGAATGTTAACATGACAGCATGCTTACTATGTGGCTAAATGCTTAGTTGATATAACTGCCTGAGTGCCTGTGGGTGAAGGTTGGATTACTTGAATTGGGATAATTCATTGAAATCCGCATTTTAGCCTACTTGCGAGTAGCAAATTTCAAACATTTTCCAAACAAACGGATATGCAATGCTTTGTTCCAAATTAGGCGATCTAGTCTATACTTGTTGTGCTGTGCGCATCACATAGTAATTCTAGCTAATTAACCGGAATAAGAACGCATGTGTTTTCAAAAATGAGATATCATGGTTAGTAGAGGCCGATCTTCGGATCGGGCGAGAGGGGGTGCATCATAGCTGACCTTCCCCAATCGTACCCAAGTTCCCGAGTCGAGGCAACTTTGGTGATGATGGACACGTGGCCTTTGGCACCGAGTCAGGGTTTCCTAAATTTCCCCATTAAAAAATATTTAGGTGGCGACTCTGTATTTGGCAAAGCAGTCCATGTTTGGCACTTTTTTTCTAAAAATCTGTTTTCTCAAAACGATTTGGCGGATTTGGACTCTTTGGTTCAGATTAAGAATCGTGACAATTTGAGTCCGAACTATAGTGAACCCCAAAATGAACAGAACGGGACTCACCCTCCCGGGGGTTCGGGGGACGTCTACATAGGGCTGCCATCTTTATATTTTAAATTAACAACTTTTGAAACAGAAAGGCTTTATTTGTGGTTGATTTTCTATCATAAAGAATTTCTAATTTTTTCCATAAATCATGTGCTAAAGTTTCAGTAGCAACATGATGAAACACACTGTCATCAATCCATTGACGGATAAAAACCAATGACTTTTCGATTAAGCCTCTTTCATTCATCATTTTTCATACCATTAGGTTTGCCACTATCACCTTCGATAGGTCCATACAAATCTTTACAAAATAATAGGTCCTCTATTTTGGTTTTCCAAGTTACCCAATTGCTTTTATTGAAGCTAGACATACGACCCACATTTTCCTCCATTGATGTACACAAATAAATAAATCCAAATAAACCGTAAGCTCTGATACCAGTTGTTAGGGAAAATATATGATTTCTCACAAGTAAATCAATCAATGGGAATAAAAACTAAGGCCGAAAAATTAAATCAACAATGACACAAGAATTTTTACATGGTTCCCTCAATGTGAGGTACGTCCATGGGATTGAAATCCGATTCCACCATCAACCAAAAAGTTTCCAAATTATTACAAACGAGACACGAATGGTCTCATAAAACCACCCTTAAGTGAATTCCAAATAATCACAAATAATCAAGAGGAAAGACCTCACCAAATAGACGAATAAATTGTCTTCAAAACAAATTGTAGAAGACCCAACATAATAACCCAAATCAGCTTCGAATCAACAACAATAATAGCCATGAACGAACCACAATCAATCCACTGAATTTGACCAAAAAAGTTGCTACACATCCACCAAGCAAATGGTTGCCCCTTTTTTTGTCAAAAAAACAAAACAATACTAAATATATTATAGACTCTTGGGCTTTTTACGAAAACCCTAGCTACTACATATAGCTGGTTTTTCGTGCTCCTCGGAGGGGTTTAGTCTCCTCGGATACGATAGCCCTACAGTTCGGACTCCCGTGGTTCTAAATCTAGTTTCACAAGTGCAATGTGAAATAGAAGGAATACAAATGAGTCCAAATCCGACAAATCTTCAGAAAATTCATTTTTAATCATTAAAGATTCCAGGAATAGACCGTCAGATTTCAGAGTTGCCACCTAAATATTTTTGAAAAATTTAGGAAACTCGTGACTTGTGCAAAGGCCACTTGTCCGTCATAACCAAAGAGACTCAACTAGGGAACTTATATATGAGAGGGGAAGGTCATGAATTGAGCACCCCACTCACCTGATCAATGGTCGGCCTCTACTAATCATGATGTGATTTCTATGTACATTATATGCTCTTGTTCCGATTATTATGCTATTTTTACTATGTGATGCAGACAAGTATAGACTCATTCGCTCACTTTGGAATGTTTTAATTTCATATTTGTTTGAAAAGAGTTTTGAACACGTGCCACTTGAAAAAGTGAGCTCACATGTACATTAATCAAATTATCCCAAATTAAGTGAAAAAGCCTTCATCCACTGGCATTCAAGAGTTATATCGACCAAGCACTTAGCCTCATGGTAAACATGCTTGACATGGCAACACAAACACACATGCAATATGCTAAAGCGAGAAATGCTCACCTAGTACTCAACCAAGGCAAGCCAACGGAAATAAACCATTAGAAAATACAAGCTCTATTATGTAAGTGACTAATGCAACACATACAAAATGCAACTACGAGGTTCGGCTTATTTAACATGGCATATGGCTCAACTCAAAGTGCGTGCACATATTCAATTAAGTGGGAAATAATAATGAGATTAGAATGATGAGCTGAACCTAATGCATGCAAAAATGGATACAAGTCATGGGAATGACATGAATATGTAAAACATGATGCTACCATTATAAGCAAGTAAATAAAAGGGAGAAAGAATGGGGGTTGGAAGATATACACAATATTACAAGTGTGCCCTTATACAAGAGGGTTCGAATGAATGTTCTAATTAAACTAATTATTACAACACCAAATTAACTAATTAATTAACTAGCTATTACAAGTTTTAATGAAGCTGCTAATTAAGTATGGCATATTACTATTAAAGCATTAATTTAATGGGCCACGGGAAGTGAAGAGTCGCACAAGCATGAATGAGAATATTCGCTCAAAAACTCCTCTGTTTTGTTGCTAGAAACTGTTCTGTTTGTAGTCAGAAAATTAATCTGTTTTTGCCCCAACTTCTGCTCTATTCTGTCATGAAAATGACACTGCAGTCACAAAATGGAGTGGTCGGCCAGCCTTGAAAAGTGGTCGGCCGGATGGAAGGGTGGCCGGGTGTAGACACCCTATTTTTGACCGTCCTCAAGACTTGGACGTCATCGTTTGAACACTCGATGATCATCCATGTTCGTGTTCGTTTTGAGTTCCTGAGGGTCTCGGCTGAGCGCCTTGCCTTGGAGCCTCTCAACTTGTCTGTTTTGTGCTTGGTTGTGGACCAAGGGCTTGTAACTTTGCTTCTAGGGGAAGAGGGTGGCCTCTCGGCCAGCCCTACAACCCATCGGCCAGGGCTTATGTCCATCGGCCATCAGTGGTGGCCGGTCGGCTACACTGATGGCCGGTCGGCCTTGTTAATGGCCGATCGGCCACTGATAATGGTCGACGGCCTTTTTGTGTTTTTTCAGATATTTTATGTGCCAGTTGTGCTAGCTATTGAACATTGAAACCATCCTCCATACACGTGTATGGGGGATGGAAACAAGCTTTTAGCTTATCAAGGAAGCTTTGGCTTGCATTTTCTATATAAAGGGAGGTCCCTCCCCCTTTAGAGAGGTTCTGAAAATTTAGAGGAAAATCTTACTCTCTCTAGAATTCTCTCTCTCTCTCTCTCTATATATATATATATATATTGTGCTTAAAAGTGTATTTTCTTCACGTATTTGCACTAGAACACCTAGTCAAACACCACTACCTTGTTTCTGAGGTGCTTGAGGGTCTTATTTGGGCTATTAAAGGTTGGTTTTTGACTCAGAAGTTGCTGTCTTGCTGCTGTTCTTCAAGGGTAAGCTTCTTCCCCTTTTAAGCTTATTTTTGTACACTAGTGTTGGCCACCTTTGCTTGCTATTTTGGCCTAGTTGTCAACTACAAAAACCTCTATTTTTAAGTGTTAAAAATGTTGGTTTGAGTCCTTGTCAGAGTTAGGGGTGTTCCACCCTCTTTTGTGGCTTATTTGCTAAGTTTTTTGCCATCTTTTAAAGCCTTTAAAAAAATCTTTTCTTGGCCTTTAAACCACTGAATTCCAGAGGAATTTTAGTGGTGGAAAGGTGGTTTTGAGGTCCAAAATAGGAGGGGGTGGTCCCCCCTCTTCATGTCTTGTTTGCAAGTGTCGATGCCTACCAAGTGAGCATGTGTTTCTCCCTTTTTGAAGCTTAGTTCAAGTATGTTTTTGTGACTTTTTGGACCTGCTCTAACTCTGTTTTTGGCTGGTTTGGCCACTCGTTGCTTATATCTTACACTTGTAGTATAAAGACCCTTGACTAGCTTTGAGTTTCAAAGTCCCTAATATGCTTTGCTTGAGTTGTTTGCATGATATGGCATCATTTGGCATGTGATTTTAGTGTATATAGCATAGTCACATTCTCACATATTCCACTCTTTCATAGCTTTTGTGAGTTGTGCCTCATGCCTTGTTTGTGAGCCAATACATGAGCATGATTTTCTTGCTTTTCATGCTATCATCTTAGCACATTTTGGCCTCTATTTTGACATATTTGAGGTCTGTCCAGACTTGGTTTGGCCTTTGAGTTTGATATTACATGCTGCTAGATTGATGCTCTTTACTAGCTTAATGTACATGGCTTTTGAGCATGCATTACATGAGTTGTTTGCATTGTTTTTAGGTCACTTAGCATACTATTTTAGTGCTAAAATGTGTGTCATTGCAGTCCATTATTTCAAACTTTCATTCGCTTTGAAAGTGGCCTTAAGCCCCTTGTTGGCTTGAGCATGAACTTGAGGCATTCATGCCTATTGGTTCTAATCTTCCCTTGAGGATTTCTACTAACCAATAGCATGATACTTTCTTCATGCTCAAGGCACTCAAAGCTTAGGTCATCTTTCAAATTAGAAGACTTTTCACAATTGAACTTAACCGGTTAATGGACTAATTGGTAAGTTAAAATGAGTAAACAAGAATTAAATCAAGTAAAACATGACAAGATAACATATGTGTGTTGCATTGCTTTTGTTTGGATTGGACGTTAATCCAAACACAAGAAATGTGACATGTTTCGTACTCGAAGTGATGAAACGTGTCGCATTCCTTGGTCGTCGTCACCCTTGAGCATGCATGATAGGTTGACGACACTTTAAGTCTTATGTGCGCATTCACTAAGCTTGTACAAGCTTGGTTCTTTGGCTACCATGCATTGAAAATGCTTGGTTGGTAGCTTGAGAGCCAAGTGCCACACTCCTTTGAGCTTTGAGACATGATAAGGAGGGTGGCAGTACACATATTTCCTTGCAAATACATTGTCATGCCTCTGTTTGCTCTCTGTTGCAGCAAAAGGAGGAAATGCAGGAATCAGTGGCCGACCGGCCACCAGTACTGGCCGACCGGGCATCAAATATGCCGACCGGCCATCAGTTTTGGCCGATGATCACCAACCATGGCCGATCGGCCGTCAGTGTGTTCTTGAGATCAAACAGAAGCAATCTAGAGGTTGGCACAATTTTCAGAGGTTCAAAGATGTGTAAACAGAGGCATCTAGAGGCAAGGCAATGGATTTTCCGGAGGAAGCAATCGAGCATGCATACCTTCTTCACCCGCGAGGCCATCCTTATCGCTTTATTAGCTAGATGTAGTTAATTACATGTGTTGTAATTAATTTAGCTTAGTTCTCTGTAACATTCTAATTAGCTTAGCATAACGAGTTCCAATTCGGTTTGTAATAATTAATTAGCTAGAATAGTTAATTAGAATAGTTAATTAGTTGGTCTGTAATAATTAGCTTAGCTTAGCTTAGCATAGCTAGTTAGCTTATTTATTCGGACCCTCCTTCGAGAGGGCACAATGTTGTAATAAGCGTGCGTGTGTATGTGCATGTCTTCTAACCCCACGTCTTTCTCCCTTTTATTTAACCGCATACGATGGTTAGTTTTAGGTCACGTTTTGATTAGCATACCTTATGTTTTGCATGTTTGCATCTATTCATTTGTTTTGCATGCACCGGGCTTGGCGCATCATTCTAACTGCATCGTATTTCAATACCTCTTTGAATACGTGTATCAAGTTGTTGCATTCATATGCCATCTTAGATAGCCGAGCCTATTTAGTTGCATATTGCATGTGTTGCACTAGGCATCTTGTATAGTTAGGATCATGCATTGTTTCTAACTAGTTGTTGTTTTGGCTTGGAGTACACTGTAAGTATTACACTTTAGCATACTAGCATGAGTGTGAGTGTTGCCATGATAGCATGCTTGCCATGAGTCTATTTGCTTAAATGCTTAACTGCATGAATGCCTGTGGGTGAAGGCTTGATTGCCTAAATTGGAACAACTCGATGATTGTGAGTTTTAATCCCACTTTGCGAAGTGGCAAAATCATGTTTTCAAGCCCACTTGAGGGTGGCAAATCCGCGCTTTAGCCTACTTGCAGTAGCACTTTCAAACCATTTTGAAAAAAAAACATCAGTTGTCTTGTTCCAATTCTCGTGATTGAGTCTATACTTGTATGTTGCGTGCATCACATAGTAATGTTAGCTAATAACCGGAATAAGAACACATGTGTTTATAAAACAACATATCATGATAGTAGAGGCCGATCATTGATCGGCCGAGCGGGGGTGCTCATGTCATGACCTTCCCCACTTGTACCCAAGTTCCCGAGCCGAGGCAACTTTGGTGATGACAGACACGTGGCCTTTGGCACGAGTCAGGGTTTCCTAAATTTTCCAAAATAAAATATTTAGGTGGCGACTCTGTAATCTGGCAAAGCAGTCCATGTTTGGCACTTTTTTTTTTACTCAAAATCGATTTTCCAAAACGATTTGCCGGATTTGGACTCTTTGGTGTTCATCAGTTTTACATTGCACTTTGTGAGATTAGATTCAGAATCGTGACAGGAGTCCGAACTGTAGCAGCTGGGACCTAATTCGTGCCCTCTCCGAAAGGGGGGGGCGCGCGGAGGAAGTTCGGGCGGGTCTACACCGGGCGACCACTGTTTTTGGGTACAACCCTGTTGCAGTAGAAATGAAACAGAGCAAAAACAGAGTGTTTCCAGGAGATGTTTGTCCTCTCTGCCTCTCCCTATCATGAAACTGATCAAGGGACGAGTAAAATCGATTCACAAACCATCAATTGTGACCAACTCGTTGTGTGATGATCTATGAATCGATATGACAAAAGGTCAATAAATGGAAATAAAAGACCAACAAAACCTCCTTCCTGTCATGGAGTTACCTCAAGGGAAGTGGTCGACATTGCTTCTTGAATCATTAACATCACTAAAGAGTATGTAATGAGTCAAGACACAATAAGTTCAATATAACGTCCGATTGAACCTAAACCAAATTTATTACTCTTATTACCACTTTTGGTCCAATTTTAACCTCTTTTACATTACCTTGCCATTCTTTATTCATTTTGTCCAAAAGTGATAATTACGTCCACTAATGAAGAGAAGTGTCAAACAAGAAGTTGCACTTAGCATGAGAGAGATGTAATGTCCTAGTAATGAACCTCCGAAGAGATTAAACCATTAAGCATGGAAGGTCTCTTTCTCATGCCTTGAACAACAATCAATTGTTTGAAACAACTCTTAAAAAAAATAAAGAAAACCAAAAAAGTAGGGAGGTTGCAGAGATGATTATTACAAGTGTGAGTATATGTATGAAAACTATGAAATATAAGCTATCAACTCAAATAGGTTGGTGTCTAAGGCCTGAACCACCAAACCTATGAGAACTTACAACACAAGCATAATATTCAAAGCATAAATGAAGTAAACACATTAAGACATTCCCAAAATTAGTAAAAACAGTGCTGAAAATTATCTTGGAAAGCTAGAAAAAAGTAAGCAAAAATTAAAGAGAACAAGGCTAGCAAGCAAGCTTAAGGAAGGGTGGCTAACCCCTCCACCTTTTGGACCTTAAAACTACATGTTTTATCCTCTTAAAACTCTGAAAATCTATAGCTAAAATTTGGGAAATAAGTGGGAAACACAAGGATAAAAGCTATGTAATGAGGTGCAAGAAAGGGTGGTTAACCCCTCCACCTTTGGTAGCTTTTAAATCTCAAGTTTCAGCCCACAAAAATAGTCCAAAGACAATGTAAAAATAGCAAGAAAAGAGAAGGAAGAAGTAGTGTAAAGATGGCAAAAGTTATACCTCTTAAAGAGGAGGTACTCTTTTGTTCACAAACCACAAGATGTTCATTCTCAAAGACTGAAATTTTGGTTCAAAAACCTCAGCAAGGAGCCTCAAAATATTGGTTTAGCAAGTGTATGTATAGTGTATATATATTTCAAGATAGAGAGGGAGAGTGTTTTGCAAGTTTTTAGTCTTAGTAAATTTTTCTAACCTAAAATTAAGAGGGGTGGTCACCTATATATAGAAAAATAGGCGTCTCTGTTGGAAATATCTGTGTAGAGATAGTTGGTGCAAGGCATGCACATGGGGGAGATAGCTGGCAGCAAATATCTTCCTGCTGGGAAACTTGGCCGGCCGACCATATAGGAGGACGGCAAGCCACTAAAACTTGGCCCGCCGGGGCACATGGATGGCCGTCCACTCTAAATGGCCGAATTTCTCATCAACTGGCCAGCCAGCCACTTAATTGGCCGGCCAGCTACTTACAAAAAAAAATTCTATTTTCAAGCCCGACTTCAAACGGGCATATCTCCTTTATCCGGACTCGGTTTTAGGTGATTATTGAGTCCAAATTGAATCCCCAGAAGTCTACTTTCCAATAGTGGTGGCCTCAAATCTAAATTCTAATTGTACAAAGAAATATGGCTAATTTAGTGAAGGCTACTCATTTCTTTCTTAACGGTTTGATGCTCAACCTTTTCCTAAACTAGTTTTCTTCCATCCCCTCCTATTTCCTTCAACTCCAAACCTATAAATAAGATGTTTTTAAATATTTTTCAAAGAGTTTACCTCCTTTCCATTTATTTCCACTTTGTCCTTACTCGATTTACCGAAAAGTGTAATATTTTAATCGAAATGTGAGCCTCAGAACATCATAGAAACATTAGGAAAAATATTTTGAAAAGAGAGTTTTAAGGTCTAAAATAGTTTGGCCAAAATGAGGTGTAAGGTTGGGATTAGAAGCTCAAAACTGAAGCTTCTTACTGAAGAAATTGAACGTTTGTACAATATATTATGTCATCATCGAGTGCTCAACCTAAGGCACCCAAGTCTTAAGGGCAGTAAAAAATGGGGTGTTTACAGTTGCCCCTCTTTGACAGAGCTCAAAGTCATGAAATGACGTAAGTGAATGCTAAAGCCTGAAGATGACCCAGTTTGACAAGGCCGTAAGACTTGGGTAAACAAACAAAATGCAGATGTAGTTGGTTGAACTTGAAAGTTGTCTATGTATCCCTTTGCAAGGAATTAAACTAGCATAGTTCAGGGGCAGAATGCAAAACGATACACAATGTAACGAAATAATCAAACCACAAGCAGTGCAAAACACACAAATACCATAAAGGAATGGAGATGTAAATCAAACTACATTTAACATAGAAAAGGTGCCAGAACCCTCAAACCATAATTCTTGTGGAATAGGCGCGTACACATGCAGAATTATGCTTTTCGCAGAAAGGGTACAAGTAATTAGGTGGTATGATATAAGTGAGGAATGACCTTTTGGGAAAAGATAATGATCCTAAATGTTGAATGCAACAAGACAAAGTATGATGAAATGGATGCAGTGAATAAGGGGCGCAACCGGACCACATCTTACCTACAAAAGGTATGGACACAAAACAAATAACGTCTAACACAGAAAAGGTGCCAAAACCCTCAGACCACAATTCTTGCAGAATAGGCGCGTACACATGCAAAGCTATGCTTTAACGCGGGAAATGTATGAGCACATGCCAAACTAAGCTTAACATGGAAAGGATGCAGGTAATAAAATGGTATGATGTAATGGATGTAATGGATAGTAGATAATGTAGTAGATGCATTCGATAGATGTTATATGCAATGCGATAGAGGTAATAGATAATAAAATATAGCAGCTGGGAAGCGACGCTTTTGGAAAGTACCTGTCAGGGAAAATTGGCAATGACTCACCTCATACTGCTGGGGATTTTTTTCTTCTTTTTGTTGCGTTTCCAAACCACGAGTACTACTTTTCTTCCTGACTATGTTTGCAACTTTCCCTATTCTCCAACAGGGTGATAGACTAGGTTGGTTTAGTATCCATAATTGAGGCACGTACAAGCTACCTCAACCTATGGGGTTGCCATACAGATTTCAAGCCGAGGATACACCCCTGGGTATTCAAACCAGACTTTGGTCTTGGAAATTCCAAACCTTTGCATTCTAGGCCGTGACCATTCAAACTCTAGTTTCCACCATCTTAGTTGATCACCTAGGAACTCACTACAAACACAGTCAGGTGGCTATAACGGACCACCTGAAGCCGTTCAGGCACGACAAACACCAAATGAATTGCACCTTTAGAGGACTTAAGGCCTCCTAGACCCAGTGAGTGCACAAGACAGTAGGGGTGAGTTGAATAAAACAATGCTATTTGGTTGCACAAGACAGTGAGATGGGGGTGAATGCACAAAATAGTGCTATGTGGGTGCACAAGACAGTGCGATGAAGGTTGCACAAAAAAGTACGATGCAGGTGCATAAAACAGTGCTATGAAAGGTGAATGCACAAAACAGTGTGAGGTGAAATGCACAAAACAGTGCTATGCAGGTGCACAAAACAGTGCCATGAAAGATGAATGCCCAAAATAGTGCGAGGCGAAGTGCACAAAACAGTGCTATGTAGGTGCACAAAAAAGTGCCATGTGGGTGCACAAACACTGCAATAAAGGTTGCACAAAATTGTTGCGATCCTGATTTCAATCCTTCTTTCATGTTTTGCCACTTCGACTGGGCCGGTCAGGGGTCGAGCTGCCCAGTCAGCTCGCGGGGGTCTAGGGGGCAGCGCCCTGGCGGGGTTAAGGGGCAGCGCCCCCAAAACAAAAATGCAAAATGCATTCGAAGTTGCTTGTCCCCTCGAGTGGCCGTTTATGCGCTCAAGCGGAGAATGTTTGGTTTCAGAAGTTTGACCTGTCTAAAAAAGTACTGGGTTAGTGTATTTGACGCTCGAGCGGGGCATTCCACACTCGAGTGGTCCATGTTATATCAGTTCGATCACTTTTTCAGTCCTCTCTCTCTCTAAAACTCTCCAGAATTCTAGATCGGGAGCTTCTCTCTCTAGAAGTCATCTTCTCTCTTTGATTTCTCCAAATCCATTGGGATTTAGACCTAAGTTCTTCACCAAAGTTGGTTATCATCTCGAGGGCTTCGTTGTGTGCGGTGAAGATCGAGTTTTGACACTGTTGATTTTGGGGGTTTCATCTTATTTCTTCTTCAAAACTTGAGGTATGGATTTTTTTAGAGTTATATATATGTTTTTTGCAAGATCTAGATGATTTTCGAAATCATCCTTTGATTAGCTTTGAGAAATTGATTGTTGATTTCAAGAAGATGAGTGATTTTAAAAGAGGGTTTAATTTCTTTTCCTTTTAAAATAGAAATTGAAGGCTTTGAACCATATTGATTGAAGAAAGATGATTTTGGGGAGATTCTTCTAAATATCTTGGAGATGAATGGTTTTGGTGAGAAAACCTAGAAATTGGGTCTTTTCTTTGAAAGATGTTGAAAATCCTTGGAAGATGTTATCATATTTATTTTGTGTACGAAAATAAATGGATGTTTTGAAAATTGTTTATTTATATATATAAATGACGAATTTTGTGAGAAAAAAATAAGAAATGTTGTTTATTTTGGAAATTGTTGTCAAAATGTTGATTTAGTCTTGAATTGACTAAATTGTTGAGATTGCTCGAAATGTGGGAATTACGTTATCTCTTGAATGAATTGGATATAAAAGTATATATGTATTCATCTTGTGGAATTGTGTTGAAAAAAGGATTGAGAATTTTGATCACAATGGTATATTGTGGGTGTTTGGTAGAGATTAATTTCAACTTAAATCAGCTTTTAGCTTAAATTAAGCTATATTGGTGCGTTTGGTATAGATTATGGGCATAGCTTATGGCTTAATTTAAGCCAAATTTCAGCTTAAATTCAAAGTTGCTCTGAAGATGCTTTTTAAAACGACTTATGCGCGCAGCTGTTTGGGGAGGGGCAAAATGACTGAAATGCCCCTCCTAATCTCCATTATTTACGAAAATGCCATTATATAATCCCATCTGAAAACACTGTTCACACTCTCTCTCTGGATTGAGGCGATTTCCGGCGAGTCTGGAGGCGATTTCCGGCGGGCTCCGTCATTGCGATCTCAAGGCACAACATCGTCATCTGGACACAGCACAGCACAACATCCATCGTCATCGCGACCTCTCTTCTCTCTCTCTCTCTCTCTCTCTCGATCGTCATCTCGATCTTCCCCGTCCGAGGAAACCCTAGCGCCGTCGTCATCTCTCGAAGCTGTAGAAGCTCTCGCGCGATCTCGAAGCTGTAGAAGCTCTCGAAACCAGAGGAAACCCTAGATCTGATCTGCAATCTCAGTCGATCTCGTCTGTCTCTTCTCTGTTGCAGACCACCGACGACGGGGAAGATCGAGGCTAGGGTTGCGGCGTACGGAGGCTCAGGAAGGAAGACGAAGGAAAAAAAAAATTTAAATAAATTAAACAAAAATAATAATTAAAAACAAAATAATAAAAATAATATTGAATAGAATAAATTGAAATAAAAATAAAAAAAATAAAATAATCAAAATAATAATAAAAATAATTTATTAATATTGAAATAAATTGTGCAATTCATACCCATTAAATAAATAACACAATTTAATTGTAATGAAAAAGAATAATAAATTAAAAAAAGAATTATATTAACATTATAATAATTATATTAATATTAAAAGAATTAAGTAAATTACACAATTTAATTGTAATGAAAAAGAATAATAAATTAAAAAAAGAATTCTATTAACATTATAATAATTATATTAATATTAAAAGAATTATATTAACATTATAACAATTTAATTGTAATTAGTATTAAAAAGAATTATATTAAAAAATAATAATAATTAGTATCAAATAATATTAATATTATTTGATATTAATTACATTTTATCAAGTGCAATAATTTTTATATTAGTTGATACTAATTAATACTAATTATATTAACTTTTATTAATGAAATAATTTTTTTAAATTAAAATTAAAAAAATGACAAAATTATCATTTTTATATTATATAAGGGCAAAAAAGTCAATTATACAGAAAAAAGCTATTTTACAACTTATTTACCAAACACTTTTTGCAACTTAAATCTATAATCCCACAGCTACACCAAACAGGTTATCAGCTTATGCTCACAGCTCTAAGCTATAATCTGTTAAGTTATAATCTATAATCACTTTCCCACAGCTCTACCAAACAGGGCCATTGTGTGGAACAATTGAATATGGAAGTAATATTGCATTGCATTATTAAGTGTACATTGGCATTTCAATTCATTGGACTATGTTAAGTTTTGGAAATTTGCATTGAGAAAAGAATGTTGGAAAATGGGTTTTCATAAAATGGTTTTGGGGTAAATACGGTGGTAAGTCTTGACAGGTGGTGTAGATGAAATTGTTTAAGTTGGCCTGAGTGTCCTTGGTGAAAGACCAGAAAGTCACGCGGATAGGTGTCGAGCCTTCCGGTTAATACCGGTAAAATTGACAATTGGTAGTACTCATATAGTCTACTTGCAAACACCGACCTAGGGATTACCAGGGTTGTATTTACCGCCCCCTTTAATTAAATTGATAAATTTTGAACAGTTGAAGTTGCATAACATCATTGAGCATGATTGTTTTCAAAAGATGAATATGTGTTTTATTTTCAAAAAGGCATGGCATGGCATGTGCATTCATCTCTTGAGACTTGTATAAAATGTATATACTTTGTTAAAGATTTTCTACTGGGCTTTATGCTCACCCTACTGGATTTTTTTACAAGAAAAGACGTGGTGAATCCGCCTAATTGAAAGCGTGGAAATGTGTGTGTTGAGAGTACTGAAGTTCTCATTTGCTGTGATCCTATTTGTAAGCCAAGGGCTATGTATGTGTGGGTTTGAATAACCATTTGGTGTACCGGGCTTAAGCCTTGGAAGATTGTAAACCCTTGGGGGTGCTTATTTGGTTATTTACTTGTTGTTCAATCAATGTAATATCGCATGAGGAACTATTATTATTATGTAATGCAAGTATGGGAAGTTATATTTGGTTTTCCTTTAAGAGAGCCATGATTGTTGCATTATCATTTGGGCTAGAAATTTGGGTCGTTACAAAAATAGTGTGATAAGGTGCACAAAATAGCACGATACAAGGTGCACAAAACAGTATGATACAATGTGCATAGGATAGTGTGATACAAGGTGCACAAAATATTGTGATACAAGGTGCACAGGATAGTGCGACACAAAGTGCACAAAATAGTGCGATACAAGGTGCACAGAACAGTGCGATACAAGGTGAAATATGCATGGTATGTAGAGGGAAATGAGCAGTACTCAGAGTATTGCGTCATGTACCTTATGAAATGAATGTAGGGCAACTTGCCACAACTCATTGAAATGTAACACAAAGGGAGGCAACTCGACAAAACTCTGTTAAGTACAGAACAAAGTTAAGAGCAAGAGCAACCAGGCACGTGTAACACGCCCGCGAGGGACCTCGCTATAGTTCGGACTCCCCTTTTTGTGTTGCGGTTCTAAATCTTGAACCAAAGAGTCCAACTCTGGCAAATCGTTTTGAAGAAAAACAGATTTTTGAAAAGTAGTGCCAAACATGGACTGCTTTGCCAGATTACAGAGTCGCCACCTAAATATTTTTTAATGGGGAAATTTAGGAAACCCTGACTCGGTGCCGAAGGCCACGTGTCCGTCATCACCAAATGTCTTGGCTCGGGAGCTTGGGTACGATTGGGGAAGGTCAGCTATGAGCACCCCCTTTCGCCCGGTCCGAAGACCGGCCTCTACTAACCGTGATATCCGATTTTGAAAACATTACGTGTTCTTATTCCAGTTATTAGCCTAGAATTACTATGTTATGCGCACAGCAAACAAGTATAGACTAGATTGCCTAATTTGGAAATAAGCATTGCATACCCGTTTTCTTTGAAAATGCTTTGGAATTTGCTACTTGTAAGTAGGCTAAAATACGGATTTCAATGAGTTATTCCAACTCAAGCAATCCAACCTCCACCCACAGGCATTCAAACAGTTTATCTCATGTAAGCACTTAGCCGCATGGTAAGCATACTGTCATGGCAACATTCACACGCATGCGATATGCTAAAGCGTAAAACTACATTCGTACATCGTACTCCGTGCCAAAAACAAGAAACTAGTTAGCAGACATGCATTCCTTAGGCCATGTTAATGGCTAATGCAACACAGGCAAGGATGCAATTTAGAGTAGGCTCGGCTAACCCAAAAAGGGCACGTGAAATGCACAACTATCACGTATTCAATTTGGAATTGAAAGTACGATGCAGTTTTGTATGATGTACCGAGCCCGGTGCATGTAAACAAATGCATGGATGCACGCATGCATTGCATAAGGTATGCTAAAAATAAACGTGCCCAATCTACCATCATAAGCAGGTAAATAAAAGGGAGAAAGAAGTGGGGGTTAGAAGACATACAAACCACTCACCCACACTTATTACAATTATGCCCTCACTCGGAGGACCAAAGAATAATACAAATAATTAACTACGCAAGCTAATTAAATATTACAAATTAATTAATTAACAAATTAATTGATCTAAGGAAAACAGTAAACCGCCTCGGGGCGAGGGCTCAATGCATGCGCACTCGGATTCCGCTCGGAATTGCACTGCCATGCCTAGCTTGCCTCTGTTTTCCCTGCTCTGCCTTTCTAAAAACTGCCAAAGTCTCAGAACTACTTCTCAAGGCACTGGGGGATACCACCGGCTGAGGGGAAACACCACCGGCTGAAGTATGTGGCCACCGGCACAAAATGAACTCATCGGCTGATAATTGATTGCCGGTCGGCACTAAGCATTGCCGGCCGGCAATTAATTCCTGCAGAACCTGCAACTCGCAGCAGCAGAGGGCAAAATCTTGCATGGCAATGTAACTCCAACAATGTGTGCACCAATCATGCCCCTTATCATATTTATGACTCAAAGGGGCATGTGCCTCGATTCTCGGGCCACCAATCACGCATTCCCATGCATGATGGCCCGAGGGATCAAATGTGCACTTTCAATCTCAAATGCATGCAAACCAACAAACCAAAAGGTGCCAAACCTCTATCATGCTCATCTCAAGAGGCCAAGCATGTGCATTGATGTAATGCAATCCTAAACATGTCAGCTAGCATGCAACATGGACAATGTAATGTAAGGATGTTAATATGCAAACACACCTACAGGACAAACATTAAACCAAACAATGGGGTGGACTTAAACATGACTTAGGCCATTCCAAATAGGCCCAAAATCAGTAGTCAAAAATGCCCAAAAAATGGAGGCTAAACACACATGCACACATACACATGTTATGGTCCAAGCCCTAAGCATTAAACAAGCAACATTCAAGCACGTTTGAAAAGAGATTTCATTGGACAATTAGCATGCAACATGAGCCCTAAAAATCATGTGATAAAATGATGCTAAATCATATTAAACAAGACATGCAAATGCATGCAAAAGGGGGCCAAGTATTCAAAGCAAGCCAAAGGAGTATTGACTACATTTGATGAGACTAAACATGCAAGCCTTAAGCAACTAAAAACAGATTTTTAGCACACCAAGGCAAGCCCAAATGACCACTTAGATTGCATCTATATGGTTTAAATTAAAAGGCATGCACACATGCACTCTCAAGGAACATACAACATGAGCTCTTGAAACATCAAAGAGGCATGCAATGCAAACATATGAGCATGTCTAAGGGACTGAAAATAGCATGCTAAATGGCTCCAAACCATTGAAAATAATGCAAGTAAGGCATGCTATACTTTCATGCTATTAAAGGCCAACAAGCCAAATGCAAAGAGGCTATCTAAGCATGCCAAAATCAATCCAAACAACCATGGACAGAGCTAAAGCATGGCAAAATAAGCACAAACACTTCACAAAGTCAAGGCCAAAACATGCTTGAACAAAGGCTAACAACCTAAACATGTTAAGGCATTTACAAGGCATTACATGGCAACTACACTAAGCATTAATGGAGCACCAAAACCAACTTAATACAAAGTTAAAACATGGAAATATAAGTATAAAATACGGCCTTGGCATGCTCAACACACACTTGAGACTTAGGCTCCCTTAAGGGGCCAAAACTTGTCCTTTTCAAGGACATCAAGGAGAGGGGGTAGCCCTCTCCTTCTTGGGGCTTCAAGGCATCATCTACACCACTGAAATCCCTCAAGATTTCAGTGGTGAAGAGACCCAAACACCAAAATCCCGGATCTCACCAAAATAGGCACAAAATGAAGCCTTTTCAAGGCCTAAGAGGGGCCAAACCTCTCCAAAGCACAAAACACTCTTAATGAACTATAAAGAGGACTAAAAAACAGAACTTTTTGTATTAAAACCCAAGCACAAAAACAGTTCAAAGATAGGTAAAAATGGAATGCAAGAATGGGTAAATAAAGCAAGTTTCTCACCCTTGTTGACCTTCTTCACCAAAGATGATGTTGTTGCTTCCTTAACTCTAATCCAGCCAAAAACACCAGAACAACCTCTTGGAACCTCAGTAGCCAAGGAAAGTGAAACACTAGTGTGTTGATGTGCAATATGAGACACAAACACTAGTGTACAAACAAGAGAGCCAAAAGAGAGATAGAATAGATATAGGATTCAAACCCTAAAACCAGAGCTTCTTCTCTGTCTTTTCTCTCTAAAATGTCTAACTTTCCAACCCTTGAGCCAAGAGGAGGAAGGGTTCTCTTATAGGCAACAAAGCTTACAAGCTAAGTAAACCAAAGGCTCATCCCTCCATACACATGTATGGAGGGGAAACAAATGCAATACAGCTGCTTCAAAATATCTCAAAAAAGCAACTGCACAGTTATCGGCAGGGCAAAATTGTCATTTTGACAAAATTGACTGTCCGACCGGCACAAAAAGAGTGCCGACCGGCACAATATAGTGCCGATGGAAACACTCACCAGCCGGTGGCCTCTAGCCACTGCCGGTGGTGTGTGGGGATGCCTCACAAGGCATTCCCTGCCCCTCCAAGGCAAAACACAAGTGTTTGGTGCAACAAAACCAGACACAAAACGGTCAAGTTCGGAGGTCCTGAGGCAAGGCGCGTAGCGAGACTCCGGGAACTCCAAACAAACACGAACATGATAATCACCGAGTGTTCAAGCGTTGACGTCCAGGTCTTGAGGACGGTCAAAAATGGGGTGTCTACAGTTGCCCCTCTTTGACAGAACTCGGAAGTCATAACATTGACGGGAGTGAATGTCAAAGCCTAGAGACAACCCATTTTTGACAAAGGCCGAAGACTTGGACAAACATGCAAAGCGCAAATGGTTGAACTCGCAAGCTGCCTACGTATCCCTTTAGGAATCAAACCAGCGTAGTTCAGGCACAGGCATACAAGCTGCAGATAAGGTATGCCGCCCGTAGCGGGGGCAAGATGCAACTGACGATGCAAAAGCCGGCATAACTTATGATCATGCAAAGAAAGCTGTAATGAAGCACATGCGACAGTTATAAGCTAGCATACACCAAACTACACTACAATGCAGAAAGGATGTAAGAGAATTATGCAATTCTCAATACGTCTCACTCGGAGGATACAATACCTGTGCGGCTCGTCCGGTTGCACCGGCCTCAAATGAGCCGTACATACAATATCGTGCCTGAAAAGAAAACAAACTTAACAGGGACAATGTTAGCAACATGCATGACAATGCAATGATGAATGCAAAATGATATGCAATATATACAAAGCTAAGTATAAACAATGCAAATGATAATGCAATGCAATTGAAACTGTGTAAACTACATGCAAAGCAATTGAATCATGATTCGATCGTGAGCAATTCGAAACCACACAAATGTCAAATAGGTTGATGGAAGTAACAAGTCCGTCTACCATAGAAAAGGTGCCGCAACCTCAAACCAACATACCAGCGTGGAATAGGCGCGATACACATGCAGAACTATGAGTAATGTAGACGGACACAAGGACAAGTATTGGGTGGATTGAAATAGGTGGGTGACGACCCGCTGAGGAAAGAACAATGATCCTAATGCCGGATGCAAACAATTACCTACAATGTAATATGCGATTATGGCGCGCGGGCCAAACCGTATCGTATCTCGCTAGGAAAGGCATGCACACATACAAAACCATGTCTAACACAGAAAAGGTGCCGCAACCTCAAACCAACATACCAGTGTGGAGTAGGCGCGATGCACATGCAGAACTGTGCTTTGACGTGAAAAGTATGGACACATACCAGACCAAGCTCAACAAGGAAAGGTGCAAGCCATAAATGGAAGATGATGCAGTGGATGCATGCAACTACAATGGATACAATGGATATGGCACGCAGGCCAAACCAAGTTTTGCCTAGGAAGGGCACGTACACGTACAGCCATGTCTAGCACAGAAAAGGTGCCGCTACCCTCAAACCAACATACCAACGTGGAATAGCGCGTACACATGCAGAACTGCGTTTTGACGTGAAAGTATGGGCACATACCAGACCAAGCTCAACAAGGAAAGGCGCAAGCCATGGATGGAGGATGATCAGTGGATGCATGCAACTACAATGCAATGGAAATGGATATTTACAGAAAATGCATGACATATGCACTATACTACAATGATGATGCATGACAATGCACGTTTTGGAATGCATGACGTATGCAATATATATTTACAATGATGCATGACATATGCATGTGTTGTTTTTTTTTTTGAAATGCATGACATATGCATGTGTTTTTTTTTTTATGCATGACATATGTAACATTTTAAGCGAATGCTGTGCAAGCAAGCAAATATGAACCAAACTACATCTCATGCAGAAAGGATTAAGAGAATTAAGCAATTCTCACGGTGCCTTACACGGAGAAGGCTAAAAGCGACTACCGAGAACACCCGGAGTCTCAAACACAACTTCTCTCAGCGTATCGTACGCAGGAGAGGAAAAAGCAAAGCAAAAAGAAATCTCTCAGCGCAGTACACGCGAGAGGGGAAAGACAAAAGGCCTCTCAGCGTAGTACACGCGAGAGAGGAAAGACAGAAGACCTCTCAGCGTAGTACACGCGAGAGAGGAAAGACAAAAGCCTCTCAGCGTAGTACACGTGAGAGAGGAAAGACAAAAGACCTCTCAGCGTAGTACACGCGAGAGAGGAAAGACAAAAGACCGTGACGAGCGAGACCACGTGAGTCACAAAAGGAATGCAAGATACTGCAAATGAGACACGCATGCTAACACAAATGAAACACGCATGCCAATGCAAATGGGGTACACGTGCCAATGGGAATGAGATATACGTGCCTGTGCAAATGAGGCCAATGTGACACGCATGCCACATGGAGTGTAAGATGTAACAATGAGACATGCATGCCTCATAAGATGCAGACAATGCAAATGGACTTAAATGCATAAACAACGTAAGCGACGATGCATGGTAAGGAATGTATAATAACGCGAACGATGCACGAGGCACGTATGTATTTGAAATGCAATGTCAAGGCTATCATAAATAAATGCAATGGCGATGCATACGAGATGTGCATGACAATGCAAGGGGTGCGTGTTACAACGCGTGCAGTGCGTGCATAACAATGCAACTGTGAGGCGCATGATGACGCGATGTAATGCACCGAAGTAGTGCGATGAACGCATGCAACGCACACGGGCAACTTTTGAATCTTATGAAAGACAAAGGATACGAAAGGATACAACATTGCATGAATTTGAGTGCCACGCACAGAAGACACGGTCCGAGGTCAAAACGGAGGCCGGTTGAGCATCGGAGATACACTTTCTTGCACTTTCTTGAGCTATGAAGACCAGAAACCACTCATATTGCCTAAACAAGACTGTGGGAACATCACCGGCTGGACTAGGTGGCCACCGGCTGAAGGATTACTCCACCGGCACAAAATAGTGCCGACCGGCCAAAAGTTGCTGATCGGGGACAGTTTCGACTTTTTGTAATGGGTTTTTAAAATAGGCCTCCAACCCTATTCTTTTCACTTCTCTATCGCCGAAAATCCCTCCCCCTTCTCTCTAGAATATTTTCGACCTTCGATCCTCGCATTTTCTCGCGTTTTAGGCTCGATTTCGTCGTTCGATTCGCGAATACCTTCGCGTTTCGCACATTTTCGACCGATCAAAATTTCATTTTGGCACATCCTTTGCCATTTCCTCCTTTTCGGGACTTGTTCCCCTCGGTTTCCTCTTCATTTCCGCGCCTTTTCATCTTCCGGCCTTTCCAGCCATTCTCGGCCGCTCGGGGTTGACTTTTTCGGTTGACTCTTCGTATTCTGAGCCTATTTTCATTCCTCGACCATTTCCCGTCATTCTCGACATGGCCGACGGCATTCCACACGTCGAGACTCCCTCGGATCACGAGATGGATCCCGGGGTCGAGCTTCTCCCGCTGAGCGAGCGCCCGTTCGATCCGGCGATCCATCGGCCGGCGATCCATGTTCTACCACCTGACGGACTACGCCAGTTCAGGAGCTTCGACATGGCGTTGGATCCCGAGCTTTTGCTGTGCGAGCCTACCTTTCACCTTTCCTTCGGCACTTCCGAGGTAACATCTTTTCTCTGCTTTAATTTCTACACTGTAGAACCTTTTAACTGTCAACTGCCACAGCCGATTAGATTCTTTAATTGCTTAGTTCTGATACACTGATACGCAGTATATTGTAGTCGATCACAAACAAACTTGCAACTGATATCTGTTTAAGAATAACACGTGCACACATTGCACTAGCCTTGAGCCACTCAAACCACAGCACACACCGCATTTCACTGCAAACACCGACACCGACAACTGTTTGAATCTGAAAATATTGCACGCATGCCATATTTGCACCGAGCCACTCAAACATATTGACGCATCATATGTTGTAGTTCACTGTAAACACACTGGCACCCGGTATCTGTTTGAATCTGAAAAACTTGCACGCATGCCAAATTTGCATTGAACCACTCAAACACACTGACGCATCATATGTTGTAGTTCACTGTAAGCACACCGGCACCCGGTATCTGTTTGAATCTGAAAAACTTGTACGCATGCCAAATTTGCACTGATTGTGACTGTCTCTTCAAGACTGTACATTTTATACTGCTTTGCAACTATTTGTTTGAAAACAGGGAGATTCCCATACCATCCGCAGGTATGGGAATACCGTCGCTCGTGAGTGGTACGGCGAGCTTCCCGACGCAGTTCGCCATATTGTGGAGCAGGCCGGCTTTGGCGCATTCTGTAGGGGTCTGACCCGGCTTACTGCTTGCAGGCCTCTTCTAGCTGCCCTGGCAGAGAGGTGGTGGGACACCACCGATTCATTTCACTTTTCCGCAGCAGGGGACATGACGATGACCCCTTATGACTTCTCGGTGCTCACAGGCATCGGGATAGGGGGTGATCCGATCCCCTTTGATATCGATATGGATGAGTGGACCGCAGCTCAGGTCTACTTACTTGGCGCGGCTCCACCTCTCGCGCGCCCTGGCTTCGTCCGGTACTCCTGGTTCGAGGTGCAGTTCCAGGTGCAGCCTCTCCTCGTTGACGCAGTTCCGATGACTCAGGAGGCTGCTGAGAGATATGCACGCGGCTTTCTGATGTTTTTGGTCGGGACGACTCTCTTCACCGACCGGGCGAACACAGTGCCCTTCTGCCTTCTTAGCGCACTGGTAGATGTCCGGGACATCTTGCGTTTCGATTGGGGTGGTGCGGCTCTGGCCACCCTCTACGGCTATATGAGCTCAGTCTCTCGCGGCAGCGGACAGTTGCTCGGGGGCTATTGGCGTGCTTGGGAGGTACATTTCCTTTTCCGCTTTACATTTCCGTTCTTTACATTTTCTGTACTCTGTACACTGCACACACCGTAGTCTGCTTTACACTTGCTGTATACTGTACACCCGGCACACACATACCCTGCTTTACACTGCCTGTACACTGCTCACACTGTACATAGATTCTCTGCTTTACACTGCACAACACACGGCTCTGCTATTTCTGCTTCCTATTCTGTATTCTGCTTTATCTGATAAATGCGCTGGTATTTATCTTGCAGTTGTGGGTTTACGCCTACTTTCCTAGGCTCGCTCCTGTACCCGATGCAGAGACCCCTCTGGTCGTCCCTTTCTCACGCCGCTTTGACGGGAGATGCACCCGGAGGCCCCGGGAGACCTTCAGCTTCTTCCGCCGCTATTTCGACACCATCACCCCTGCCGAGGTATGTTTTACTTGCAGTTCATTTAAGCTTCACCCTTCCACTGTATATTTCAATAACAGCAAATAACAAACTGTATTTCATTTTCAGATCACCTGGCGGCCGTGGGCTCCACTACCAGCCGTGGCACGGGATCAGTTTGCCGGCGCCGATGATACCTCACGTTACCGGATTCTGCTCGAGGGCCCGGTCTGTCGAGCTTGGTACCTGGGTGAGCGTTTCTTGCGTCAGACCCTAGGCATGCCTGAGCAGATAGTCCCGGTGCATCCTCCCGAGCACATGCGGGACACTGAGCGCTTCACTGCCGAGCAGATGGCAGATTATACTATCGGCTGGGAGGCAGACGGCTTCCGAGGCGAGGGCGATTACTCAGAGTACGTCCGGACCTTCATTATGCGACCTCTGAGCGGCGGCCGCCGAGTAGAGAGAGAGAGGACCTGCGGCGCCAGCGACCGGAGCAGGAGCTGGAGGGGGAGCGCCGAGGAGGGCTCGAGTCCGTGGCGAGGTGGAGTTCAGCGAGGCGAAGGACCGGTTGGCCTGCTCTGCCCGCTGCATTGACTTTTAGAGGACAGGGTGGGGCGACCTATCAGATCCCCTTGCTCCTCCACCAGCTGACCACGAGTTGTCGGTGTCCCCGACTTGCCTCCGGTATGTGTTACTGCATTCTTCGTCTTGCACTGTTATTTCATTTCAGCTTATTTGATATTCCACAGAATATTGATGCATCTGATACTTTTGCAGGCGTCTTCTGAGTACACCGGCAGTCATTGGAGATGAATGCCTCCATGATGGGGATGCTACAGCGACGTTCGACCTCCTAGCCCTCTACAACATTCCGGTATGTTGTTCCTGACCACGGCCTCAAACCATACACAAACTGCTTTACATATTCTAATGCATAACACAACATCTGATAAACTACTCAGGGCATCCGATACATGATACTCACACATTGCATCCTGCACTGATTTTACTGCTCACGGCATTCACACACTGTATTCTGTACTGATTCACTGCTCACGGCATTCACATATACTGTACCCATACACTGCATTCTACACTGACTCACTGCTCACGGCATTCACATACACTGTACTCATACACTGCATTCTGCACTGACTCACTGCTCACGGCATTCACATACACTGTACTCATATACTGCATTCTGCACTGATAAACTGCTCCATATATACTGATGCATTTGCCTTTCATGCTTTTTCAGCCTCCCTTCCAGATTCCTCCGGTGGGTGGCGCTCCAGCTGGACCTCTCATTTCTACTCGGGATGGCAGAGCATATCCCCGCACCAGAGGGGGGCGCCCTCATGTCGGGAGCAGCTTGCGGGCTCCGGTTCCAGATGATGAGTCTGAGGCAGAGACAGAGGCGGAGGAGACTGAGGATGGCTCAGACTCAAGCTCAGACGATGATGTCCCTGGTGGTGCCCCTGTTGATGACGCTCCTGGACCCTCGTCCAGGAAGAGGACTAGGACAGATTGACGGCCCTGGAGTCATTTTGACATTGGATACAGATTTTTGCTTCTTTGCATTTTCCCCTTTTGGTTAGTAGTTAGGGTACTTGTACTGCCACAGCAGATTTTGTTTCCAGAACTTATGTACTTGAAAAGATATATGAAATGAAACAACTTTTTGTCTGAAAAAGTGTTTACATTGTGTACATTTCGTACCTTGCACTGTATTGCATCATATTACACCTCAAATGTAAATGATATTGATCTGTTGTCTGAAAAAACACTTGCAATTGAGCACTTGCACTATAATAATCGGATAACCAACCAACTAACAGCAAACAACTCATACAAACCACTACTCAAGCTGAATAATACAGCCCAAACTCTACTGGGGATTGATCTACATACAGCCCATAACACAGCTCTCGGCTTATTCTGCGCACAGCAAACCCTGAACAAATAACCCAATCTGACAAGACGGATCACAAAACTGAGACGGTTGAAGTTGAAACAGACTCGGATGTCCCAAATTTCCTTTTTCTCCTCTTGCTTCGCACGAACATAGAGAATGGCATAGCATTCTGAGCACAAACGATTTTTTGAAATAAAGAAGGATTTTCAACCGGGGTATCGAGCCTACCACAGAACATAGCGAGGCAGACTCAAACAAAGAAACAAAAGGCACACGAGCTGAGCACAACGAGACACACTCGGAAAAGACTCAGAGCCAAAATTGGGGCCGACAAATCAAAAAGACACGACACGCAGACATGTTTACAAAAAGACCTCAGATCTCGAGGAGCCAATTCTTCCGGG
>JAPPVO010003910.1:0-32350 GCA_030407325.1 Camellia japonica | reverse complement strand
ATAGTAAAATATTTGTGAAAAAATATTTAAAAAATTAATAAATACACAAAAATATGAAAAATGTACTGAATTTTCATATTTTTTTGATATTTTTTGATATTTAGTGTATTTTTTAAAGATTTTTTTCACAAATATTATACTTTTTAGGTATATTTATGTTCGGTGTGTCTAAAAATTAAAAAAAAAAATTGCTTAAAATATTTAAAAAATTTATTGAAAACATTAAAATACGGAAAATAAAAATATAGAATTTTTTGAAAATTATTTTCTGAAAACTAGAACCAAATAAGCTAAATATTATTTGTAATTAGTGTATCATGAACAATATTAAAAAAAGTTATGGATATAAAGTTTTAAAATAAAATATATAATGATAAAGTAATTTTTTTATACAAAATATGCGTAAAAATTCAATATAATAGTAATACCACGTTATTATTAACATGTGATATCACCAATCAATAGTAAAGAAACACATAGAGAATGAACGCTACATGTCAAATGCAACTAATAATTCAATAAATTCTATATTTTCATTGAGATTAATCATATTTGCATGTCAATAGTAATAGATATCACCATTACATTGAAATTTTCATAGATAATAATATCGTAATCACTTTATTTTCAATCAAAATAACCATTATTATTCTTATTATTTTAAAAAGTTATGGATATAAAGTTTTAAAATAAAATATACACTACAACATTTTCTTAGTTTAGTGACATTTGAAAGTGCCACAAAACTATTCTTCTAATGACATTTTTTGGTCTTGTGGCATTTTGAACAAGTGCCACTTCTATCGGTGCCACGGTAGATACGAGTGCCACAGTAGATACTTGCAAGTGTCACTGCACCATCATGGCTAAAAACTTTCAATGACATTTTAATGTCATGGTAGATATTATTTGTGGCACTATCAAGTGCTATTAAAAAAAGAGTTAGTGACACTTATAAGTGTCATTACACCATCAAGAGTTAGTGACACAATTTGATCCGCTCTTGCGGAGACTCGAACCGCCAACCTCCCGCACCATAAACCTTATACACTACACTCTTCCCACTACACCTCTATAGCACCACATGATTATATATGCAACATATATTATTTATATAGTACATACATCTATATTAATATGTATAAACATAATTATTTTATTGAACATAATTTATGTAAAATAAACTATTTACTACCAAAATAAAAAAAGACCACTTTTGGCGACTAAAAATATTTTTTTGTCGCCAATTCTATACTTTTGGCTACTAATTATTTTTTAGTTGCTAAAAAACTTAACTTTTGTCGACATTTTTGTTGTAGTGAAATGACACTTTTTTTTAATTGAAATGCCACTAGAGCCTTGTATGTTTGTGGCTCTATGACATTTTTCTAAAAAATGTCACCAAATATTCTTTTTGTGACATTTTTTAAGAAAATGCCACTAGTATGGTGTCACTAAAATATGTTTTTGTTGTAGTTTTGTGACACTTATTCATTGAAATGTCACTAGAGTCTTTTATGTTTGTCGTTTTGTGGCATTTTTCAAAAACGTGCCACTAAATATCATTTTTTGTGGCATTTTCTAAAAATATGCCACTAGTGTAGTGTCACTAAAATATGTTTTTGTTGTAGTGATATAATGATAAAGTAATTTTTTTATACAAAATATGCGTAAAAATTCAATATAATAGTAATACCACGTTATCATTAACATGTGATATCACCAACCAATAGTAAAGAAACACATAGATAATGAACGTTACATGTCAAATGCAACTAAGAATTCAATAAATTCTATATTTTCATTGAGATTAATTATATTTGCATGTCAATAGTAATAGATATCACTATTACATCGAAATTTTCATAGATAATAATATCGTAATCACTTTATTTTCAATCAAAATAATCATTATTATTCTTATTATTTTAAAAATGTCATTGACATTTAAAATAATATTTTTATAATTTTTTTTATTTAAAGTATTTTTTTTATCTTTGCTTTAAAAAAATAAAAAATAAAATTACAAAACCCAGGGAGGCATGTGACCCTGGCCCTTTGATAGCTCCGCCCCCGTAAGTGACCTCATTAAACACATCGCATGGGCCATGTTTATTTATGGGATTAGTTCAATAAAATTATGAGTATAACAAAATAGAATGATGAGATTATTGGTATTGTGGTACTAAGGTCTTGTTTGGGAACATATTTTTTTAATATTTTTTTAATTTTTTAATTAAAATATGATGTAAAAAATTAGTGTATTTAGGATGAATTTCTGATTTTTTACGAAAAGATGTGTAAAAAGTAGATGGAAAAGGGAATCTTTAACTTTTCGATATAAGTTGTTGGCTTTTTGATTTTTTTAATAACTTTCTGACTTTTTAATTAAAAAGTGATGTTACCAAACGATACCTAAATTAGATAGATAAGAGATAATTTTATTGGATTTGTAAAATGAGGACAAAATTATATTTTAATCACCAATTTATGAGAATAAATTAGTGTTTCCAACCCTTCCATGAGAGGGTTTGAATCGTCTCACGACTTTTTGTTTTCAGTTATCATCTAACATTTGATTTAAATATCAAAATTCAACAGCTAATTATTATCATATTTGTGACTTTTGAATAATCCTAAATGATGGTAAAATCAAAAAAATGCTAGAAAGGATCCACTTGTTCCGTAAGAATACTAATCCCACCCTGAAAAAAAATTTATAATTTCATGAAATTGCTAACATAACTATGGTAATGTGGGGGTGGTATAAACACAAATAAGAAGGAGAAAGTGCTTTGAAGTTAAAGGCCTAACCATGAGAGATGACTTCTGCATATGGTCAAGCTGGAATAGTCAGAGCTTATCCTAAATTGCATAACACTTTCCACCAGAAAAAAGTTAAGAAGATTGGGTCCCAACAATTAACAACCCCCGTAGATTCGTTCCCCATTATGACTGCCACAGCCTGGATTTCACTCAAATGTGATGTTTTAATATTTTTTAATTTTTTATTTATTATATTATTAGAACTTAATTAGAATTTTAAAAATTAATAGATGTATTATTATTCATGAAAAATATAGTGAGTTACTTTTTTCCTAGCAATTTTCACTCGTCTGAGATTGGATTAGAGTGTGCTCTCAGATTGAAGCGTGTTGTTGGATATACGAGGATTTATCACGGTCCTATTTCAATAATTTGAACAGTTTAATATGTAAAATTTGTTGAATATTTTATTCTTGTCAAAAATTATGTTAATTAAATATCAATAATCACTTGATTAAATCATATTTCTATCAACGGTAAATATGATATTTAAAATAAATTATTAACAGAAATTTGATTCGATCAAGTAGTTATCGATATTCGATTAACGTAGTTTTTTTTGCAAAGATACAATACTCGACGAACTCTACACACTAAACAATTCAAATTATTGACATAGAACCCATGGTGAGTCCCATGGCCCCGAGTAACTAGGAATGGCAACGAGCAGGGGCAGGGTCGAGGATCACACTCCCTGTCCTCGATCCTTGATGGTGAAAATTCTCCCATTCTCGGCCCCGATCCCCGACAGAGAACCTATCCCCTCCCCCGCCCCCACCTCCTAATGGGGATCGGGTTTCCCCGACCCTGAAAATTCCTTGGCCAAAAAAAAAAAAAAAAAAAAAAAAATCAGCTCTAGAAAAATACAAGAATTCATTAACAACAACAACATAACATCATTAACAACAAGAACATCATCACCAAATCATATCTGTTCATTATTATCATCATCATCAATAACAACACACCCATACACCAGAATTCATATATATATTCAACAGATCTAACAGATTTAAGTTCAAACGTAAAAAATAAAAAATAAAAAATCTAACACATTAAACAGATCATCATTTTCTTTATCTTCATCAACAAAAGATCTGAGCTCAAATCTAATATATATATATATATATATATATATTTAAAACATAGAGAGAGAGAGAGAGAGAGAGAGATGAATGGATAGATTTGAGAGAAGAGAGTGGTGCGAAACCCTAGCCTTAGGTAGAAATGGCAACAGATCTGAAGGGGAACTCCTCAACTTGGATCTTGGCACCGGTGACCAGAACTTCCAGATCTGAATAACAAAAGCAAAAAAACAAAGAGAGAGAGAGAGAGAGAGGAGAGAGAGAGAGAGGAGCCGCCGCTAATGAGAGAGAGAGGAGGAGCTGCCGCTGTGACGTTGTGAGGGAGAAGTGACGCCAGTGAAAAAGAGAGGAGGAGCTGCCGCTGACGCCGTAAGCACCTGCAGTGGAGGGAGAAAGGAAGAGATGCTGAGAGAAAAGAAGTGAGTGGGAGTGGGAGTGGGAGTGGGAGTGGGAGTGTGAGAGAGGCTGAAAATGAGAATCAATCAGAATAACCCTAAACATATATGGAGAATATTCGGAGATTATTCGGGGTGGGGCCGGGGGAACCTATCCCCGTTTCCGGCCCGAAAACCGTCGGGAATTCAATTTTCAAAACCATCCCCAACCCTATGAGGTAATTTTTGAGAAAAATTCGTTCTAATCAAGATCGGAGGGTCAGATCCCTATCAAACCAGGTTAAATTGCCATCTCTACCAATAACAGAGCCCAATCTACTATATAGACCGAAAAGAACTTGTTTCCTTCCCATTTTTATAAGGGAAGTGATTGAGACCCCCTCCAATCACCACCCCCACACACATGGGGGCTGGTGATTGGAGGAGAAGAAAAAAAAAAAAAAAAAAAAAAATAGCCAATTAGAGAGAAAGGGGGTCGCGGGGTGCCCTTGTGGGGTCCAAGTCATTCTTCTTTTTATAATGTCAAAAGGGAAATTGAGTGGGACCCACTGTCACAATGTTGTTGTGTCTGTGTTTTTTTTTTTTTTTTTTTATTATAAAAAAAGTAAATACCACATCATTAGTGGTTGATTTAGAGCACCACTTTTAGTTATCTTTAGTATTACCTATGTCAAAAGTATGGGAACTTTTTGCACTTTTTGATCACTGTCACCATTTTCCTATTTTTATAATAATATATATTTCTGAACTGATTTATAATAACATGTTTGATACTACATATTTTTTGGATTAATAAAAATTATATTTTTGAGTTGGAAGGAATTTTCGGAGTGGTGAGGTGTTGCCAAAGGGTGAGATTTGTGGGAGAAAAGAATTGTTAGAGACAGAAGGAAGGAATGAAAATTTGTTTTAAAATAAGTGAAAATATATTTTGTTTTGTGTTTTTATTATTATTTTTTTTTCAAAATATGTAAAATTATTACAATTTTTTTAGAACAAAAACAGTTAATTGTTATTTATCGTTCACAAATTTTTTAAAAAACAAAAATAAAATATGTACCAAACAAATTGTTTTTAATTCAAAAGTAGTGAGCAATTCCAGGAAATTTCCAGTAAAATTTTCTACAAAGTTCACACATAAAATGGAGAATATAAAGTGCTTAAAAGGTCAAATTTTAAGTAATTTAGAAATGGAAGTCAGAATTCGCCTCCAAATCAAAAAACAAAAAAAGAAAAACATAATCATTGAGGCCTTGAATAGAAACACAGATGCAGAATCTAATTGGACATTCCAATTCCAAAAGCAACTACCACAAAATCCATGAGTACAAAAGCATGTAAAGACAAACAAACATTACAATTCATTGCCACAATACAAAAGAAAACAAGTGCCAAATTACATAACTAGACAGAAACAACTGAAAATGAACAACCCCCAAATACAAAACAAACCACCCTCTTCCAAGAACATCATCTCCTCTCTAAAACTTTGAGAAAACAACAACAGAGGAAGAGGGCACATATCTTACAGACTAAAAACTAGCACTAAGCTTCATCAGCTTAATTAACACAATTGACACACCAATCGACATACCAAGGATACAACCCATAAACCGGAGTCCAATTTTATTCACCCACTTAGCAAAACCCTCTTCTCTAATTTGATTAAAACAACCGTCTAATATCATTGTTTTAACGAATCGAGAGGAGGGTTTTGTCGGTGAACAAAATTATTTTCCATAAACTGAGACCCTATTGCTTGAAACAAACATAAACTGATACAGAAGCTATGATCTGAATAAAAAAACAACAAATCTCATAGCTTCTTTTTTTTTTTTTTTTTTTTTCAACAACAACTGCCACTGTTCAAGTCAGAGATGACCATGAAACCCACAAATTCTGGTAAATTGACGGAGTTTTTTGGCCTTTATATGATGATGACATGAAATTCATGCGTTCCCATCGGAGTTGTAGGTACTTGGCGGTGGGGTCCCGGTGGTGGAGCTTCCCCTGCCGTTGCGGCTGCTGCCGCCACCTCCGCCGCCGCCACTCCCGATCTTTCCCAGTGCTTCCCCTGCTTTTGAGGTGATAGAGGCTATTTTGTTGACGCAGCTCGCAAAAATTTGAGCTTTGATCTGGCCTCTCTTTGGTGGAAGGGATTTTGGTGGGTTGGCTGGAGTGGTTGCCATTGATTGATTTGGAGATTTGCAGAGAAGGAAATTATGAGTTTGGTTTTTTTAAGAGTTTGAAACAGAGAGAGAGAGAGAAGAAGAAACAGAGAGGGTGGGAAAGAAAGAAGCTCACAACCAGCAGTCTAAAAAGTATATGGCTGTAGTGAGAGAAAGGGAAGAAAAACCGAAAATAAGAATAGAACTAAAAAAGTTTGAAACAGAGAGAGAAAGAAGAGGAAACAGAGAGGGTGGGAAAGAAAGAAGCTCAAAACCAGCAGTCTAAAAAGTATATGGCTGTAGTGAGAGAAAGGGAAGAAAAACCGAAAATAAGAATAGAACTAAAAGAGTTTGAAACAGAGACAGAAAGAAGAAGAAACACAGAGGGTGGGAAAGAAAGAAGCTCACAACCAGCAGTCTAAAAAGTATATGGCTGTAGTGAGAGAAAGAGAAGAAAAACAGAAAAACAGAATAGAATTAAAATAGTGTTTATATATATATATATGTATGTATCAAATGTAAAATTAAGAAGGGAAAGGTGGAGAAAGGAAGCAGATCAAAAGCAGAGCATCCATGGCAGATTAATTAAGAGGAAGGAGAGAGAGAGAGAGAGAGAGAGAGAGAGAGGGGCAATTGTTAAGAGAGAAAGGGGCTAGAATATATAGGGGGGCTGATTGGAAGGCACATAAAATTTTATAAATGGAATCCCTGTTCATGCATATATGTCCCTCTGGCTACCCTCTAATATCATTTGCATGTAAGAACTATATAGGGGTAGTTTTGACTTCCACCAAGTGTAATGCCCCATCTGGTAAAAGTAGGAGTGGCAATTACAGTTCCGTTGTTGATGACAAGAAGGTGGTTGTTACTTCCTTCGCAAGTTCTCAAGTCAATATGTTCACAATATTAAAATGGAAACTTGTATTGTCGCCTAAAATTGAGATAAACCATGGGGGAGCTAGCCGGCTTTACTCACAACAGAGTCAGAAATTGAGAGCAGAGGGACACATATTACTTATATTATTAAAATGAAGAAAAAAATTCATAATAAATAATAATGAGATGTAATTAAATTTATATATTTTTGTTGATCTACTATTGAGATTTAATATTATAATTATAGTGAGAATTATATCAATATAACTTAGAAATTCATACATAATAATCCAACTGAATTTATGATTAACAAATTTAACACTATCAACTCAATAAAAAAATTTCATAATGGAAAAAACAATAAACTAAACAAATATTCATTTAATTCAATTCTTACAATTAACTTTCCAGTTTATACTATAAAATAATGAACAATATATATATATATATATATATATATAATAGAGCACTTTTAAAAATTTCAAAATGCAAAAGAATTTTACATAATTTAAGGAAGGGCACTATTATAATTTTATAAAGAACAAATTGGTAACTGCCACATTAAAATAAATAAATAAATTATAGGGGAATTGACCAGTAAATCCCATTTTATCATCTTGTAGATCATGTGGTCTTAATTGTTTTCTTTTAAACCGTTTAGTCTTTTGGATTGTTTGTTTACTATTTTGCCATTAAAGTGTTAATTTGAGTTTGTAAACCTGCATGTATTTATGGGAAGGGGTGTGTGAGGTTCACGTTCCAAAAAAAGGTAATAGTACTCTTTTTCTGTGACGTGGGTTGTGACGTGAATTCGACGTGAACCTCACCGATTCCACCGATTATCGTTCTCAATCTCACCGATTCACAGTTCTGGTTCTCAATATCAATCTCAGATCTGGTTCCATAGTTCCGATTCCACACTTTTTTTTTTTGTCCCCGAGCATTCCTTCCGAGTACTTGTTCGTCAAATGGCTCCCCAAAGCTTCCATCACAGCCCGGCACACAAAATTCTCTGAAGCTATCAATTCGATCCCTTTGAATTGCCTCTGCTTTTCCTTCTCCATAATCCAAAAAACATCCGGGTCTGCAACGCAGAGCGACTGATTCCCCCAAGCCCGCACTGCACTCCGTCGCGATTCGAGACCGTGAAGCTCGAACCGCTCGATCGAAACCCGTTTCGAAGACGAAGAACACGATGCCATCGATTCTCCATCCCTCCTCCTCTTCAGAAACATTGAATGCCCTAGAATTCGAAACTCCTCATCATCCCCACTGTCTCCCTCCACAATCTCGTTCTCATGCTTTTGATGCTGATCCATCAACTGCAGCGGAATCGACGGCACATGATGAGAGGGGTCGCAGACATGAACCTTACCATTTGTTGGGTTCACGCAGAATCCGATCGCCTGTTCCGGTGGATTCACACAGTCCGCCATTGTTGAGACAGTCCGCCATTGTTGCTTCTAGCGTGAACATCATCAAGTCGGTGTACCACGTCGACAAAGTCGATCTGCGTATTCCTGCCCACCTACCAACAACACAATCGTAATCGTCACCTACGTCACCCAAATAAAAAACACCAAATCTCACAGATTCACACAGTCTGCCATTGTTGTGACAGTCGGCCATTGTTGCTTCTAGCGTGAACATCGTCAAGTCGGTGTACCACGTCGGCGAAGTCGATCTGCAGGATTCCTTCCAAACATTGTTCACATCGATCTGTAAAATTGATTATGGTTTGTGTGTGGGTATGGTTATTGGGTTGTGTCCTGATGAATGTGCATTGTTATGTGGTTCTTATGTGTGTTGTGTGACTGTGTGTGAACACAACAGTGTGTGTGCGAGTGTAACGGGATGGGGTAAGGATGTGATCCCTGAAATTGTATGACCCATATAAAGGAAAGGGTACAAACGTCCACAACAGTATAATTCAAATCAAACCAGGACCTAGCGGTTATCACGTTATCACTGATGGGATCTACCAGTGCAAATGTAAATTGGTGGGACTAAATGGTGTTACTGATTCAGTTATGGGATTTTTCAATAATTTCCCCTAAAATGTAGCAATGGTATTTTATACTTAAATGTCCTATTATTGGCAAATATTTTCTTTTAAAGTGAAAAACCACAATTTAGCCATATTATTCTACAAGGTTAATCTCACTTTATTCGTTAAATTATTTTCTTTTTTCTATATATTTTTTTTCCGTTTCATTCTTAAATTATTAATTTCATTTAATTCTAAAGCTTTAAATTTCAATTAATATGATACAATTCGATCACCCTTAAAACTTAATTTGATGGGTAAAAGGTTAATTTCAATATGAATAATTTAAATTATACAATTAAGCATTTATTATTTTTAAATGGGGAGCATAGAATATAAATATTTGGTTTTAGGGCGTTAATTGTCTTTGCAAATATGGGTGTTCGAAATATAAAAAATGAATATAATTTAGAAAATAAAAGTGATTTAATTCTATTGTTTACAATATATACTACTTACCTAATATTATTACTGAAATGATTATTTTAAATTAGAAAATGTTCCGATGTACAATTTATATATTTTGTGAGATTATTTATATAAATTCGTAAAAATTTATATAATTTTATATTACAATTACATGTGTGCCTTGCACACCAAATAATTTTCCTTCTAAACGAATGTGCAACAGAATTGTATAACAAATCCTTGATGACATTGATACGGGGTGGAACAAATTGAATATGGAAAAATGTTTGCGACCCCCTCTTTTTTTTTAGACTTTCACAATTTCTTTTGAATCTCAATCATTAATATATATGTGGGACCTACTTATATATGTGTGGGGCCCACACCATCTGTTAAAATAGTAGAGAGAGAAAAAAAAAATATGTATTGTATTGAATGAATTGTATTGAATGATTTGTCCTATGCAATAGAAGGCTTGTATATATAGGCTGAGAAAGAATTGTAGAGAACTGGATGTTGAACCAGCAAGTGTGGCACACACATAACTTATGACATGGTGCTGAACGATGATGGCAATAGATGATTGAGTGCGCTAGGGGGCGGCTTGGATTGTGTGCCAAAAGGGGCGGCTTGGGTTGTGCGCTAAAGGGGCAGCTTGCCAAAGGGAGCAGCTTGGGGGTGCACCAAATGGGGCGGTTTGGGTGGTTCGCATGGTGTATAACCATACTTACCATGATATAGGTATAATACCCCCCCTTAAACTCAAATAAGTTTGAAGATAGAAACCTATTTGAGGTTGAAGCAGAAAGAAAGACAGAGTGAAAAAAACAAATGGATTGCCAGTAAAAAAAAATAAAAAATGATAGAAATATTTGGTATAAGAATTAACCAGCGGATAAAGGAAGATATCACTATGAAGCGATACTGGTAGGAAAATATGATAGCGGAGTATGTTGAGGTCCGGCGAGCGACCAAGGCGAGGCTACCGCCCACCGGTGAAGCGAAATTGCTAGGTACTTAACCTAGCTCTGATACCATGTTAGAATAGTAGAAAAGAAGAGAAAATAATATGTATTGTATTGAATGAATTATATTGAATGCCTTGTCCTATACAATAGAAGGTCTGTATATATAGGTTGAGAAAGAGTATCCTACTAGAAATTTAACTATGAGAGAGTATCCTATAAGAGACTTAATTATGGCAATACTTAATATATCTAGGAAATTAATACCTAATATATGTAGGAATATATACCATATATACATTAATAAATGGTTGAGATCCAAAGAGGTTATGGAGGTTTCCAAAAAAAAGGGTCTCAATCGTTGTTGTTGAATATGCAAGAAAATTGAATATCTATTTAGCCTTTGTTTTGCATGTCAGACTTTTTTGACTACTTTATTCATAAAAATATAAAATAAATTTTTTAGCTTAATAAGATAAAATATCACGTTCAGACCATAATCATTTCATTTTTTTCTCTAAAAAAAGTCAAAAAAACTAAAAACCCTATTCTAAACGAAACTTTTTAGCCCCAAATTAAAATAGCTAAAAAGTCAAATACCCAAAAAACCAACCATCATCCCAAATGAACCCTTAGATGTTTTGGTTATATCATTTTAAAAAAATACTTAGCCCATGTTTGGAAAGTTGGGTTTGAGAATTTTTGACTAAAATAGTCACAAAAAACAAAATAGGCTTATTAGCTTAATAAAACAAAATATCACATCTAATCCATAATCATTACATTCTTTTTTTCACAAAAAATCAAAAAATTCAAAACTCTTCCTAAACCAGACTTTTTAGCCCCAAGCTAAAATAACAAAAAAAAAAAAAATTAAAAAATCAAAAAGTCAATCCACTTCCCAAACGAAATCTTAATATATATTCAAATTTTAATTGAATTTGGATGACGTTCAAAATAAATTCAATTAACATATTTTTCACTAAAATCTTTTTCATATGGAGAAAAACAATTAGTGTATTTAGTTTTAATTTTTTAAAATTGAGTTTTTTTTTTTGTGTATTTTTATTTTTAGTAAATATTTTTGAAATTTTAAGTAATTTTTTTTTTTTACTTTTTTAGATGCACCTTATCTAGATGTATCTAAAAACTAAAATATTTATAAAAAAAATATTTTAAAAAATCAATAAATACACAAAAATATGAAAAATATATTGAATTTTCATATATATATATATATATATTTTATATTTTTGATATTTAGTGAATTTTCTAAAAAAATTTCTCAAATATTATATTTTTTAAGTATATTTATGTGAGGTGCATCTAAAAATTTAAAAAATTACTTATAATATTAAAAAATTCAGTAAAAACAAAAAAATATGAAAATAAAAAATTTTGATTTTCTAAAATGTGAATTCTGAAAATTCAAACCAAATAAGTTGAATATGTTTTTTTTATGTCAAAAGGTAGATGACATTTTAGAATAAACATTTGTTTTAAATAACTTTTAAATTTTATTATTTATTTGTGATTGAATATTTTTTAATTTAATTTTATAATAAAATATGACACTTAATATATTTTATATTTAACAATAATTTATTCACTAAAGTACATCATATTAGAAAACAAGCTGTTTCTTTTTGAACAAAGTTTCTTTTGATTTTTCTTATCAATCATATGTTCTTTTAGTATATATTTTTTTTATCATGGTGTGGGGCCGAAGATATGAATTTTAATTATATATCTTGATATATTAATTTTAGTAGTTATGCCTTGAGATGTCACCATAAAATGGGGTATCATGATGGGGATTGGAGTTTCTAGAATGACAAGTGGTTTATATTTTTAGCGCGTAAGAATTCAAGATTAGGACACTTTTTATTTATTTATTTTTGGGTAAAAATAGTACCCAAACATGCATCCCCCCTAGCATCATACAAGAGTTGGTTGCTAATATTGAGTATGAACCATACCTTCACTTAATCAATCATCATTTCAGATTTGGGGTGAGTGCTGGGACAGAACTCACGGTTGGTTTGGGAAGTGGGTTGGTTTTTTAGTTTTTTTATTTTTTTAGTTATTTTAACTTGGGTTAAAAAGTTTAGTTTGGGAAGAATTTTTTGACTTTTTTGACTTTTTTGACTTTTTTTGTGAGAGAAGAGTGTAATGATTATAGGTTGGATGTGATGTTTTGTTTTTTGTGGCTAAAATAGTCTATTTTGTCTTTTGTGGCTAAAATAACCAAAAAAGCCCATAACCCAACTTGCCAAACGGAGCTATCACTTTCTGTAAGGTTTGTTCTGATCATGTTTTGATGATTCAAGTCTTTTTTTTATATAAAAAATAAAATTAATCAAACAAATATAATCCCATGATCAAGCTGAATAGTAATCCAAAAAAATTATCAAAATCTTACTAATTATTTATTTTTTCTAAACATAAACGTGATTTTTTGTAGGTTATAGATATCTAATTAACTTGATTGTTTTTATGGACGATCTACTCAACGAACCTTATATTATAAACAATTCAAATCATTAAAATAAATTTGGGATCACTACTACAAAAACAGATAAAGATCACATTTTTTTTTTTGTGTGATGTATGTTATTTAATCACACCTTTTAAGTTTTATTAAAGTGTGATCTTTGGGAGTGTGATTGAAATGGGTCATTTTTAATCACACATTTTAAGTGCATTTAGATCACACCTTTTAAGTTTAATTAAAAATATTTAGATCACACATTTTAAGTGTGATTAATAACATTTAGATCAAACCTTTTAGTCGCCAAAAGCTCATTCGTGAAAAAAAAAAAATTACACTCACTAACTTCTCATTTGCTCTTGTGGAGATTCGAACCATCAACCCTCTCACACCATAAACGTTATGCAACACACTCTTTCTACTACACCTCTATAACACCATATGATCATATATGCAACATATATTATTTATATAGTACATAGACCCGTATTAATATAAAAGTATATATAAAGATAATTATTTTTTATTGAACATAATTTATGTAAAAATAAATTATTTACTAGAAAAAAAAGACCACTTTTGGCGACTAAACATAATTTTAGTCGTCAATTCTATACTTTTGTCTATTAATTATTTTTTAGTCGTTAAAAAATTTAATTCCCGGGCTAAAATTACCACTTTTGGCGACTAAACTTCTTTTTAGTCACCAAAAAGCCTCACTTTTGGCTACTAAACATCTTTTTAGTCGCCCAATGCCTCAGTTTTGTCTACTAAATTTTTTTTAGCCGCCAAAAAATCTCACTTTTGGCTACTAAAATTTTTTTAGTCAGTAAAAGCCTCACTTTTGGCGACCAAACATCTTTTTAGTCACCCAATACCTCACTTTTGGCTACTAATTTTTTTTTAGTCGCCAAAAAGCTTTACTTTTGGCTACTAAAATTTTTTTAGCCGGTAAAAGCCATATATGGGCAATCAAACAGATTTTTAGTCGCCAAAACCAATACTTTTGGCTACTAAATTTTTTTAGTCGCCAAAAATCTTTACTTTTGGCTACTAATGCTTTTTTTGTCGCAAAAACCTATACTTTCAGCGACCAAATGTGTTTTTTTAGTCGCCAAATATGCTTTTTCTTGTAGTGGAGTGTGATTAAATATATATATATATATATATATATATAATTACACTTATTTAAAAAGTGTGATTAAAAAGTAGTAATGTATATATAATCACACTTTAATTAGAATGTGTGATTAAAAAATATATAAATAATCACACTTTATTTAGAATGTGTGATTAAAAAATATATATATAATAACACTTATTTAAAAAGTGTGATTAAAAAGTAGAAGTGTATATATAATCACACTTTAATTAGAAGGTGTGATTAAAAAATATATAAATAATCACACTTTAATTAGAATGTGTGATTAAAAAATATATATCTAATCACACTTATTTAAAAAGTGTGATTAAAAAGTAGTAGTGTATATATAATCACACTTTAATTAGAATGTGTGATTAAAAAATATATATATATATATATAATCACAATTAATTGAAAAGTGACATAAAAAATGAATATTATCACACTCAATCAAATTAAGTGTGATCAAAATATCAATTTAATTTTTTTATCACACTTTCAATAAAAGTGAGATATTTTTTTTTGTTAAAATGTGATCTTTAATTATTTTTGTAGTAGTGGATATACCCTCACGGACTCAAAATACAATGTTGTGCTTACCAATCCCAGATTGTATTATTCTAAGATGTATTCGTTTACAACTATTTTTATTTAATTTTGTTTTAGAGGGGCAAAATCCAAAATCAATGAATATACTATTTTGGGAACATAACATTAGCTAAAATATTTATATTATACTTTTGTGGGGAATTTTCATCATTAATTGTTAAAGGTTTGATTTTGTAGAATCCTTTTCCATTGTTTTAGATTGAGAGGATTCAACTGTAGGATTGTTATTGGTTGGTTCAATAAATTCTCAGTTAGATCAAATTCGACATCTTCCTCAATATCTTGTTATTGATATCTTTTGAAATTCTCAATTATGCTTTTATATATAATTAACCATCATTTAGATTAGATCCTCATTTCAATGCTTTTAGGTGTAAAATTATGAGGAAAATGTTATACATACAATATATGTTTTTTTATTTATTTTATTTTATATAAAAGAGTAATTTTATAAACTAATGCAAAGTGTAATAATAAAATCTTGATAGTTAAGATGGGTTCAATTGAAATTAAATAATAAAAATATTTTATAAAATAAGTTAGTAAAAATAAATTTTTTTTGTATATCATTAGTGAATTACTTGTGTGTATAAAATCATATATATATATATATATATATATATATATATTAACATTCAATAATATTATAACAATCACATGTATCTATTAAACTGAAAGATAAAATTATATTTGGTTAATAAGGGCTGGTTTGGCAACCCTTGAAAAAGTTAAAAAATTGCCTAAAAAGTTAAAAAGTTATCACTATTCACAAAAAAATATATTAAAAAAATAATATATAAATATTAATACAAATAAAAGAAACCCCAAGATTGGTACTGACGTGATGGTGGAGTCAGTGACCGGGAAAAAAAAATTATAGTATAATATTCACTAAATTAGATTGTAAAGTTGGGCTTGTAGGGGCCTACCATGGGTCCCGTTTTGATAATTTGAACAGTGCAATATGTAGAACTCGTCTAGTACTATATGTCTGTAAAAAATTACATCTATTAGATATCGCTAACTAAATGATCAAATCAGTTTTGTATAAAAATGGATGGTGTTATAGTTAACAGTTAACAAAAAAACTAACATGATCAGATAGCTATCGATATCCAATTAACGTGATTTTTTACAAGAATATAATACTCGACGAGTTCTACATATTGCACGGTTCCGATTAGAAAAACGGGACCCATGGTGGGCCCCACGGGCCAAACAACACCATCCAATCAAAGCCCGAGAAGGAGACAATATTTTCTTATCTACTCACTAGCCAATCACCACTGCCATTCTGTACAGCCTCATACCATATCTTCTCCTACACACTTATTTATACAATTTTAATACATATTTTTTCATAAAAAGTTAAAAAATTAACCCAAATATTCATATTTTTTTCTCAACTTTTTAGACAAAAAAGACAAAAAGTGCACTTATTTAGGACACTCCAAACACTCACCACTTATGCCTCTATTTGAGAAGATAAGTTTGGAGTTTTTTTATATTAAAATAATCATAAAAATAAAATAAATTTTTAATTTAATAAGATAAAATATCACATTCAATCTATAATCATTATATTATTTTCTCTCATAAAAATCAAAAATTATCCTAAATAAAACTTTTTAACCCCAAACTAAAATAATAAAAAACCAAAAACTCAATCCCCTTCTCACACCAACCCTATATTAATGAGCAATGCCACTGGAACCGACACACACATCGAAGCCCACTTACACGGTTGGGTTTGATTGGTTAAAGGCTCTATGGGCGCGCACATAAACCAAAACAAAGGGGTCTTTTGAGAAGTGGGTTATAATTCACTTCCCAAATTATAACCTATTTCTCTCTCTCTCTCTCACAAAAAAATGATTATAATCAGTTTATAATCAATTTTTAATCAAAAAATTGATTATAACCATCTTTCCAAAATAATCCAAAATTGAGTGGGCGTTTTGAAAAGTCAAAAGTCAAAAAATAGAAACAAATGTTTATTAATGTGTTTGAGAATAATACAAAAAAGCTAAGGGTGATTCTCCTTACACCACCATTTTAATTCCTTACACCCTCTATCTCATTACACCACTAAAAAAAAATACAACTCTCATTACACCTCCATTATATTATCAATTGTAACCCTAAATTAACCTTTCATCTCTTTGCACCACTTACCTTTCGGAGGGAAAAGAGAGAAGCAAGACAGAAGCAGCAGCAAGGAAGACGACGGTCGGACGTAGAGAAGGCGAGTGTTTCGAACGGCGGGAGGGATTCGAACGGCGTTGTGCTCTGTGTTATCTCATTCTTCTCATTTGCTCAAGGTAAGTGAAAAACTCTTTTTTCTCTCTCTATATTAACAGACATATATATGTATGTATATATGTATCTATCATGGTCATTTTTGTCCCTTAATGTTCATACTTGCTTAAGAAGAGAAGGTTATGTTGCTTAATTTCTACAATGTATAGTCGTTATAGTGCCGCCACAGCACTTTCAGAGCGAGAAGGACATAATAGAGGCTGTAGTTGATTTCTTAATTTTCCCCCCTCCTGGAATATTCTGTCAATGTTTGAATTAGAAAGCATAATCAAACATTGGTTCTGTCAATGTTTGATATGTAGCCAGCAAAAAAATGCCAAATATATTTTCGATTATACTTTTTGGTTCTGGTGTGAATGGTAAATTATTATCTAAAACAAACTTCTTCTATATTGGTAATTATATTTGCATGCTGATAGTTGTGGTCCCTCCCACCAGAATCAATATATTGAAAATGGGACAAGGTCTATGACAAGATAAAAGCATTGTCATGAGTACCAGAGTAACTTTAGCCAAATCAGTAGTTTTAAAGTTGCAGAAGGGCATTAAATTAGAGACAAGAGTTTGTTTTAGATTATAATTCCACATGCTCCAAAGCATATAACTTACTACTCTCTCTGCTACCTTTTAAGTTTGTGTGCTTTTTTAGTATGTGAAAGCTGGTGCTGGCAGTAATTGGACTGAGATTAGAATTTACAGAATTTGGAACCTCTAGAATACTCTGTCTGTTCAGTTTTGGAGTCTGGATTCTTGCAACTGAGCTTGATTTTATTTATCCATCATCCTCTTTCTGTCTTTTAAAACTATCATTCCCAAAGGTACAGTCACTTAAATGCTTAGGCTTATATTGGGTATGTATCCATAAAAATTTAGTACCAGTAAGAGCAAGTAATTCAAAGGGAAATCACAATAGTATTACATGCAGTTTTATATGTTTTTCTTATAAATACAAGTTATAGGAGCTATCACAGGTGTGATTACAAAGATTCAATCTCTATAGAACAAAAAACAATCAAAATAAATAAAATCAGTGAATACACATGTAAAAAGAAATAGTTGACTAGGCACTGTTTTTATTTGGTCAGAAAGCCCTCAGAATATTTAGGGGGTTTCCAAATTAATTGCTGTGTGTTAGATTATTGGATTCTATTTTTCTTTCAGTTGTGCTTTGAAGAATAACCTTAGCTATGTTGTTAGATTTTACCTTTTTACTAGCTACCGTTGGTTGGGTATTTCTACTTTGAGCTGTCTATGTTTATTGTTAATTGTTGTTGCCCCAAATCTGTTTTTCATTTAGTGTGTGGAGTCAATTCTTGTGTTACTTAATATATACTTTTTTGGTTTTTCCTATTTTTTGTAGATGTATTTTTTTAGAAAGCTTTTATTTTTGCTGTGAGTTGAAAAACTAGCATGAATGGTTACAGCATGTGAGTTGAAAAAGTAGCTTCAATGGTTTGCAAAAATTATGGTTCTAAAACAGGAGCACATTGTTACTTATCAATTATCAATGAACATCATGTTGAGTCAAAATGACAAGAAAAGTTTGATGGGAGGATCTAATTTTAAGTATCAATATATGCATTACTAGATCATGTTATGGAGGTAAATTTATGAGTTATGATATAAATTTATGGATGGTTGCAAATATAAATAGTTTGTAAAACAGGATGCTTCCGCACTCCATATATCTTACTTTATTTTTCTCTTTTCTTTCAGAAATGGATCAATTTTTTATGTTCTCCTTCAGCTTCTCTCTTGAAAATATATAAAATCTTTTGTGTTTGTGTCGGTGTTAGATCTACTGGTAGAAACTATTTAATTTTCATAAAAATCTTAGTTTTATATGTTATGTTTGCAATTTTTTCCTTTTAGCTGTGAAGTCTTTGCTTTTTTATATATTTTCTGGTCTATATTTGGTCTATATTTTCTCTCTAGAGGAGGAATCACTTGAATATATAGCAAGTAAATATTAATGTGATGGGAAAGACCTACCAAATGGTGTTCCATTCTACATTTCATTGCATATCTTCTGCCCATTTGGTCCTTCTTCCATATGGTCTGGATGAATTAGTACATGGAAGATCATAAGACCTGAACTATGAAACAAATACTTGGTATAAACTTGATGATAAGTTATGTGTGAATGAGCACAGCAAATTTTTTTTTTTTTTTTGATTAGCAACAAAAATAGAATTTATTAATGAAGAAACTCAGATATATGAAAGAGCAAAGCAACTGACATATGCAAACAGTAACCATATGGACGTAATTTTTACAAGGAATTCACCTACTAGTGGTGTAGGCATAGAACTCAGTTATTGCTGCAGGCCCCGTAGATCACTTGTTGATCTTAAAGCTTAGCAGTTAAGAGCTGACATATCATCAGTAAGCAACTGGTTAGAGTATATCTACACACAAATCATTACCCAAAATGCACTCATCAGTAATTCCAAAACAATTGTTTCTCCGATACTTCTTCTTGAGATAGGTAGAGATCAGCTCCTTATAAGTCCAGTTCTTCCTCTTAAACTCCAAAAATGCCTCTGAGCTTGAGTGAAAGTCTCCTTTTCCAAAAACCTCAAAAACAAATGGATCGGTAAATACCTGTGGAGAAGCATGTACATTCATTTTACTTAAAGCAAAGTCCAAATTCATTCCTAGTCTTTTGTCCAAGTAAGCATCAACAATGCAACCATAAGTCACAAGATCAGGGACAACTTGTTCATGCTTCATATGTTCAATTTATATAATGCTCTATAGTTTTCTACACCAATATTTTTCCATGGATTTAAAATTTAATTGTTCTAGAGTTTCCAATGAAGGTAAATTACAAAGTTATTGTTGTTCATGGATTTGTACATAGAAGTCTGTCAAATTGTCAGTCATCTCATTTTTGTAAATGTCACTTTGATTTGGTAAAGCTAGACTCAATTATATGATAATATATAACCCACATGAGAACGCAATCATACATAATATTCACCAACACCTATTTGTGATTGTCATTTTTCTTATGAGCTGTAACATCCAAAGTCAAGGTATCCCAAGAACATACAATTATCAAATGCATACTTCCATTATAATTTGAATTTTTTCCCTTTTCTATACATTTGCACATTCAAATTTTTTTCTTTAAATTGAATGTTATCTATGAAATTATAGTTTCTTTGCTGATATTTGTTTACATCAGTCATTTAATATATTCGAGTTTTTGCTGATATTGGGTTTTAATTTTTTTTTACACAGAAATGGCACGTAAGAGACCAACGGCATCCAACAGAAGACGTGCAAGGCAAACAGAACCTGAACCAGTGGAAGTGAATGTCCCTGTGGAGGAGGATGACCATGTGGATGCACATAATGATTATGTTGATGACGATATTGGTGTGGAGGATGACGATGTCGATAATGATATTAGTGTAGAGGCTGATCTCATGGAGGACGATGTTGGTGTGGATGATGACAACACAGAACCAGTTCCTGGTGCTCCAGAGGATCCTTCATTGCTAATTAGCTTCCGTAACCATGTTGCTGCAGCTGTTTGGAAGAAAAAGGTATTTTGAGAAGTTCTCAACAATAAACTAATCATATGTACTATATGCTTCAAATTATTTATATGTTTTATGTACAATGCAGGAACGGGAACCTCTTAAATGTTTGAATCGTTCTCGAAAGCTTGCCGAGTGGCCATGGATGTCACCAACAGTCCAAAATGTTAGGTGGAGACATTTGGTTGAGCAGTCTGGTCTTAGTGTCCTTATTGATCACACATATCGGCATGGCAATAGAGTGGCAATATCTGCATTCGTTGAAAGGTGGCATCCAGAGACAAATACATTTCACATGCCAGATGGTGAGATGACTGTTACATTGGATGATGTGCGGACCATACTTGGCATTCCAGTCACTGGCATGGCTTTGTCATGTCCTAAGTTAACAAGATACGAGGCTGCTGAACTGGTGAATGCTACTTTGGGAGTGCTAGTGAATGATGCATTTACAGAATTAGTTCAATCTCGTGGGCAATCCGTGAAGCTAGAGTGGTTGCGAACTAGATTTCATGAAGTTAATGATACAGATGATGCAAATTTCATAGAATGCGCAGCGAGAGCTTACATGCTATACTTATTAGGTTGTACCCTCTTTGCTGACAAGAGTGGGACTCGAGTACCTGTTGCTTACTTGCACATGTTGACTGACATTGATGCTATTAGCTCATATGCATGGGGTGCTGGAGCTTTGGCATTCCTGTATAGACAATTAGGACTTGCTAGTAGGGCTAGTGTTAAGCAGATTGCTGGTTACTTGAAGCTATTGGAAGCATGGATTTATGAGCATTTTCGTTTAGGAAGGCCTCATCCAAATTTGTCCTATTCTGATGAACAACCTCGTGTATGTCGTTGGAGTCCGCGGAGAGATGGAGGTTTTACAGAAGACCATTTGCTGACATTACGAGAGCAACTTGACATGTTACGTGCTAATGAGGTTAGACATTTTATAATAGTGTGATATTAAAAAAAAAAAGAAAAGATTTCCTAACTAACATTATGCATTCCTTATTTGTAGATCAAGTGGGATCCATACCGTTTATGTAGGACACACCATCCACTTCATGAGGTTGCATATTATACTGGATGTTTGAAATGTTTTGATATTGTTGAACCCTATCACCCCAATAGGGTTTTGCGATAGTTTGGTAGGGTCCAAACCATCCCACCAGAACCATTATCTCCTGTTCGAGCTACACGGGGCAGTAAACCAAGACAGTACAGAATCATGTATCAATACCATGACACGATATGGGCGTAATGGGAGAATCATGTGTTGTCCATTAATGCTCGTAGTGTGCCTGTACAGCAGCGGCCATCTGAATGTGTACGGAGATACCGTGAGTGGTATGCTCGCGTTTCGCATCGATTTGTTCAAAATCCTACACATCACTCTCAGTTTGATCCACGTGTTCAACGTCCTGAGAATGATGTTACTATGGATCCTGAGTGGGTAAGCAAATTGTGAATTATTTTTTTCACTTCTAAGTGGTTCACCATAAATCAAACACTAAGTACGATTTTTATCAATTTTTTTGCGATGCTGCTTTCAATGTTGGTGCTGCAGTCCATAGGCTCGGTCGTGATGAGTGTGTCTTGCACCCTGACATGCTGTATGAAACCATTGGTCGCATGCTACAAGTTCTTGATGGACAGAGTTTGGGATCTACTTCGACACATACCGAGCATCAAGTCTACTATCGTAAACGTCGTAGGATGGACCGTACATGAGGATTGAGATCTACTTTTTGTTTGATGACATAATTTTGCATAATGTCTAGCCCGTATATGATATTTGGGATGTTTTTTTTTTTTATATTTGGGATGTAGTTTTTGTGAAAGCGTAGCCCGTACATGATATTTGGGATGTTGTTTTTTTTTATATTTGGGATGTAGTTTTTGTGAAAGCGTAGCCCGTACAGAATTTGGGATCTAGTTTTTTTTTGATGACATAGTTTTTGTGAATGCCTAGGCCGTACAGAATTTGGGATATACTTTTCCCTAATGGCATAGTTTTTGTGGATGCCTGGATCTTTTGTAAACTTGATGCTTGGTTGGACAAGTAATGAATTGTCATACTTTTGTAAGAATTTTAAACAGTTTCACATCTATTTTGTATTCAATATTTATGTGAATGGAAATTTATTTTGGTGAACATATGGATTTGTTATTGTTTTGTAATGGTATTAAAGTGTTTTGGAGGGATATGGTACCATTTGCTGGAAGTAACATTGTAATAGTGTTAAAGTGTTTTTTTTAGTGCTATGGGCCAGTTCAGCTTCATACTGCTAAACTATTTGAATTATTCCGGTGTTCGGTTGCCGGAAACAATCGAGCCCTCCAGCATTTACTTGCTATATATTTCCAGAGCCACTTTATCCTTAACATTGGTTTTTTTATTTGTGCTGAGCTCGTTCGGTAATACAATGCTAAACAATTTGAACTACTCTAGTTCTGTGTTACCGGATAAAATTTTGTTTCCCAGCATTATGTTACCGAAATAAATGGTTTCATCCAGCCTTTTGTGGCTATATAATTACAGAGCCATTTCCTCCCAAATGATATGGTAATAATTTGTGTTGGGGTTGTTCGGTAATAAAATGCTAGTAAGTTTTATTAATCCAGTGCTGTGTTACCAGACAAACTAGTTTCCCCCAGCATTATGTTGCCATACAATTGGAGAATTTCATTTTGCTTCATAACAAATTCAGTGGAGCCCACTATGAAGTGTCTGTTCAGTCACACAATAGTAGACAAATTACATTTGTCTGGTGTTATGTTGCTGGAAACATAATATTTGTTTAGCGTTATGTTGCTATACATTTACAGAGCCACTTTGTTATAAATAATAATTTGGGGCTGTTCGGTAATAGAATGTTAACGAATTTGAATTAATCTAGTTCGATGAAAAACATCCATAAATCAAACACGCATCTATAAAATCAAGCATAAAAAGTTTCCATAAAATATTTCATAACAAAAACAAGTGTACGAATATCCATAAAAGCATCCATAAAATCTGTCATTGTTTGCATCCATCAATCAAACATGTTATCACAATTCTTCTATATCGATTGTTTCGGTAGTTATTACGTCAGGGCTGATAAGAGTACGGAACTGCTGAATACGGATAATATATGCTTTCTCCCATCCAATAGCACACGGGTGATGAAAACGAATCCAATTATTTGCTATCGGAGGTACTGGATGACCAGGTTGCAGATAAACCTATAACAAAGAAATCAATAAATATAATTACAAAATAAGACATGGTAATGATGTAAGTAGGCTCGGTAGTTACCTGCACGAAATGGTTTCCATTTACAAATCCTATACAGATATCTCTTCGATCAGGTGTTGCAATTGGTACTGATCTAAGTGGTAAAAACGTCAAGCATTGTTGCATAGATAAATGGTAAAGAACGACTCGATAGTATGATGCTATCAAATGGCCCATGTCGGGCATAGTCATCCAATGATTAAATCCAGGGCTAGGTTCGAAGTAGGATAAGATAGAGTTAAGTTCATCAACCCTTTCTTGTGAACCAAATAGTTGCACGTAGTGCACTACATTCGAATGCAACTCAGTCAACAAGTTGCGCCTAACTTGTTGCCAATCATCTTCACCTAAACCAATCAATCCAGCTATTGCCCTGAAGCCACAATTGCCATCTGCTTGTACATCTTTTATGTGACGGATATATGGTCTCAACTTCTCCGGAAATTGTTCGAAGTAAGAGATACGATTTGTTGACTGCGTCATACAAACCTACATCACAAATATACAACAATGGATATATGAAATAATTAAAATGAGGTTCGAAAACTATAAAAATATATTTTGTACATAGTTACAAGTTTTATGTAATTACGTACATTATCTTTTTTTGCCTTCTTCCGTTGCACTTGCTTACGACTGGTGCAGTTGAGATGGTAACACCCTGTGAATAACTATCTTCCCAGATAGTACAAACTCAAACGCAGATGGCTCGCGTTTAGTAGACGTATCGATTTTGAATTGACCCCGGCCGCGACCTCGGCTCCTCCCTCGCGTGTCAGTCTTGAGTTCAGGTTCCATCAAAAATGTACTGTCTGGACTAATTAACTCCCTCAACTTCTTCAGAATGATCACTTGTTGCGTCTTGTCAATCGTTTGGAATTTCTCAATAAAAAAATCAGTCTCTGTTTTGCAATTCAACTTCACAAAAGCACTTTCTGAAACTGGAAGCATATCTAACTTCCTCCAATGAGGATTTACACACGAGAGGGGAATCGGTCGACCTTGTTGAAAATACTCAGCTATTTCATGTGCACATGGCAACCCATGTATACGTCTCAAAATGCAGCCACATGCAACAACATCTATTCCCACACTATTCGATCTCTTTGACTCTACTAATATTTTGTCCAAACTACAAATTGAAATAAAACCACGTAACTCAGTGAACTCAACAGGTGTGTAGTTGTGTTGGACTACAATCAAACTCTGCTGAAACGAGGCTTTAATGTTTGCATGCTGCAACTCTAACAAATTGTGTATTTTGGTCCAAGATGTCTCAAAACTGCCTTGACTTGATCCAAGTTGCCTCTTCAATTTAGCATGAGAACTCTTCGCCCTACAAGTTTGTATATTTTGGTATTTAATATAAAAATCAAAGAATTATAGCAATTCATAAATGCAATGACCATAATTTACCTGTTTGTAGTAGTATTTCCGAAATGCATATTACTATCTGTCCAAGCTGCAACAAATTTTTCCTTGTATGGCTCTAACCAATTGGTAGTAACATACTTAATAGCTTCAGCATACGTACTAAATTCAGTCTTCATAGTGGAAAATTGTTCATTGAATTCTGTTTCTGTTCTAACCAATACCAAAGCACTCCAACTATGCATGAACTTATCCCATTTATCTTTCGTCTCAAAAACCTTCTTGCATTTCATCAGGACATTTTTGCTAATATGCCATCTACATAAAAGATTAGTGGCCATAGGTAGAACTTTTGCTATGCCTTTCATCAAAGCCAACTCCCTATCTGTAATAATGACTTTTGGAAAAAACAGTATTCTCCATAACAGTACGCAATACGCCTAAAGCCCATGTATAGTTGTCCTCCGTTCATGACCAAGATAAGCAAAAGCAACTGAAAAAGTCAAGTCCGTTGATGTTACCCCAACAATCTCTAAGAGAGGGAGTCGATACCTAGTGTTGTATGTGCAATCCATAATCAACACATGTGGAAATGCACGTAACAACTCCAAACTAACTGGGTGTGCCCAAAACAAGTCAGTCACCATCTCTCTATCATCACATCAATGCCACTCAACATAATTTTAAATCTACAATTGCCCCAATAGTTGTTGCATCTGTGATCTTCTCGCCCTCTGTACTACTCGATGTCGATGACGTGCATTGTAGATTGTCTTCATTGTTGTCGCATTAAAGGCATTCCTTTGTTTCAATGTAACCAATATCTCTTTTGGTCGCACCATACTCTTCGACATGTCAACTAATAAGGATGTTTCCTCCTTAGATAATCTGCCAGCAAATGAGTGCCCTTCAAGATGTTCAGCAGACGGATGATTGTGCACTCCGCATAAGACATGCAACATCCACTCATCATTTGTAGGTAATTTTTCCCCCCTTAATAGAAATGGACATCCACACTTTTTAGAACCTGTCAACCTCAATCGTTCCCCCTTGATCTTTCTGTTGTCTCTATAGTAACCACTTCTTTCACAAGCAAGTGTAAGTCTTGGTTTTTTGCCATTACCTCCCGCATCTGATGTCTTTATAACAATGACAAATCCAGTCTTCTTCCCAATGTCAGAAGCCCATTTAATTAATGCTTGACGACTACTAAAAATCTAAAGATAATAAATACATTTATACGTCAAATTATTAATAAAACTCAATACAAATTAGAAATAAGAAAAAATTGTATTCATAAAAAAACTTAACAAACCTCGTCTGTAATGAATTCATGATTGGAGTCCACTAATAATGCAGTACTTACATTGTTGCAATGAGTATAAGTACAATCCTTCCAAAAAAAAAAAATTTAATACATAGCAATGAGTAGCCAAACAAATTTACAAAATCCGGCTTTATATTACCGGAAATTTATATTTTATTCGGCAATTTGATACTAGACTTATATTTTTTTTTCGGCACTGTGATGCCGGATTATGTAATTTTGTTCAATTTCGAAACACCGAACAAAAGTCGCACACCAATCCAAAAAATCGAAACGAAAACCCAGAAAATCGAACAAAACCCAGAAAATCGAATAAAACCCATAAAATCGAACAAAACATAAAATCGAATAAAAAACCATAAAATCGAAGAAAACCCATAAAATCGAAACAAAAAACCTACCAAACTACAAAAAAAACTCACCGTTTCACTTTTTTGATAGTTTTTCACCACCGTTTTTTCATCCATTGCTTTTTTTATGATCAAAACACTATGATTATCAGTTTTTCAAAAGAGATGTGTGAGAGAAAGAAAAGTTGAGAAAGGAAAAAGATAAGCAGGAATTGAAAGGTCAGGGGTGTAAGGAGATAATCAAATACATTTAATTTTAATGTTTTGTCCCTTTAAGTAATTTCACATATGGATAAAATTGGAAGACAAAAACAATCTTATATGGAGGGTGTAAGGAGGTAAAAAGGTGGTGTAAGTAGAATCACCCAAAAGCTAAATGGTTTTATCTGTAAAATGACTGAATTACCCTCATTTGTTTGCATTCTACAAGGCACACTTCTTGAGGGTAAAATGAGAATTTTGTCCTATAGACGTGAGGGTAAAATGGAAATTTTGCATTCCAAACATGTGATGTGACATGATATTATACAAATTTCAAAAAAAGTAAAAAAATACAAAATAAGCAATTGCTAAACACCCACACTGGTTGGTTTTCGATTTAAATTTGTGGAGAGCATCAGTTTTCTATGTTAGTAATTATAAATCAAGTGATACCATAAGAGATAACAACTAAAACAAAGTAAACAGAGGTTTCGTTTGAGGAGTGAGTCAGCTTTTTGATTTCTTGACCATTAGTTTGGGGCTAAAAAATTTTGTTTGGGTTGGTTTTTTTAATTTTTTTGACTTTTTGTAAGAGAAAAAATGAAATAATTATGATTTAGATGTGATATTTTGTCTTATTGACATTTTAATCTATTTTATCTTTTTGTAACTATTCCAACCAAAAAAACTCCAACCTAACATGCCAAACGAGGGAGGGCAGAGACACAGGGTAACAAAACTATTAGAACCTTTGATTTGAGATTTGGGGGTTTTTTTTTTAGGACTATTAAATCAAAATATATTACTTAAACTTAAATGCATTTGTTGCCAGCTCATGCGTTAGTTGAATTACATCTCTTCCAACCTTACTAATACATAAATAGTCAAAAAACTTAGAATAATATATGATATCATTAATAATAGTAGCAATGAGCCAAGTTGTCTCCATGCCTTGCTTTTGAAGCATTCGAACCATAACTTGGCAATCCGTTTGAACTGTGACACATTTCATCCCCTCGTTCACAACCCATCGAACAACTTCCAAGCATGCCTTTGCCTCTGCCGCTAATGGAATTTGGAGTGGATGTACCACTAGTGCAGTTTGATTGATCATTTGGTTCTTGTTATCCAAACAAATCCACATTAGCCCCGCACTTTGGCGAGGTGATTTCCATGACCCATCAATGATGAGTGTCCATGACTCCACAGCATTCCTAGGTTCTTGAATTTTCTGCAAACACACGTGTCAGTTTTTTTATCCTCAACTGCAACAATATTATCGGTGTGTATAAATGATGCTTGAAGAACATTATTAAAGAACAGCACAGATAATGTCTGTGCTTCCTCAATTATGCTTTCAGTAGTTAGAAGATTCTGATTAAAATACCACACTATTCCTTTGCAGCTAGATAGCCCAAAGAATGGCCACTGAATGAATGATAACTTGATCATCCTTGACTTGTTCAATCCATTCCTTAAACCATTGAAAGAAAGACATTAGTGTTCCAATACTAAAATCAAGCCCCAACGTATACCCTCTCCATACCCTTTGCGACCAATGGCAATAAAAAAACACATGTTCTAATGTTTCATCATTATTATTGCATCGAGCACACCACAAATTTACAGTCACTCCTCGCTTTTTCAATTCCTATTAGACTAGAAGTATTCTATGGAGACATTTCCAAATGAATAAAGTCCATTTAGGAGTAAGTTTAAATGTTCACAGTTTTTTCCATATCACTTGTTCCGGTGCATTCCTATAAAACAAAGGGTAATTTCGAACCGAGGCTTGTTTATATCCAGATTTAAATACTCCCCATCTTTAAGAGGACTCCAGACTAGCTTATCCTCACATGGATGAATTGAAATGTGAATTGCTAAAATATGCCTGCTACACTGTTCTGGAAAAAAGAGACAAGTCAAATTTTCTCTCCAACAACTTTGGTTCGTATATATAAAATGATCTACCCTCATTTCTGGGAAAAAAAAAAAAAAATTGTGAAGCCCTCTCCCCTTTAGTGGGTTAGATATTGCAAGAATCCATTGGTCTTCAAAAAGCAAAATGTGTTTTCCATTCCCTACCACCCATTGAATACCCGAGTTTAGCAGATCTCTACCCCATAGAATACTTCGCCAACCCCATGTAGAAGAAGTGCCTTTTTTTAACTGTCAAGAAAGGTTGATTATGACAATACTTACCTAACAGGACTTTGGACAGCAATACATTTAGATTAGTGACCAACCTCCACGCCTGTTTTGTTAACAAAGCTTGATTAAAGCATCTAAGATCCCTGAACCCCAATCCACCTCATTCTTTGGAAGACATAGATGGGTCCACTTCTTCCAACACACATCCCTTTCTCTATTTGAATTCCACATAAATTTCCTGACCATCGCCGTGAGTTTTTTCAAAAAAGGGGCTAGCATTTGAAATATAGACATTAAATAAACCAGAATAGAATGTAACACATGCCTAACCAACACCCCTTTGCCAGCAAAATTAAGAATATCACATTTCCAGCCTTGTAACTTATTATGGATTTTATCAAGAAACAATCCAAAAATATCACCGTTTGATCTACCCATAAAGCCCAAATTTGCCCCTAAATAAACATCGTGCATCGGGTTTAGCCACCACCTTGACGCGCAACATTGATTCAAGCCATTGCTTAGCACTTATGGACATATTTGAACTAGGGTAAAGTTCAGATTTTGGAAATTGATATGAAAACCCGTCTATTAGCAAACGCACTCAAAAACCATTGCAAACACCAAACATTCTTTATGTCAAAGCCTTGAAGTATGAAACAATCATCCGCAAATAACAAGTGGGAAATAGAAGGAGAGTTTCTACTAGTAGAAATACCCCTACAAATGCCTTGGGTTGAGAGATAATCAAATCCATTAGATAAGGCTTGCAAAACTAACAGAAACAGATAGGGCGACAATGGATTGCCCTGCTTAAGACCAGTGGACCGTTGAAAAAATTCAGACTGAGTCCCATTAAATAAAACCGAAAATGTAACTGTTGAAATGCATTGTTCAATCAAATGAAGCCATTTCGGAGGAAAACCCATCTTATCCATCATTACTAACAAGAAATCATAATGAACTCTATCATAGGCCTTATTCATATCCAATTTCAACCCAAATACAAACTTCCTTCCTCCTCTCTTTCTCTTAATATGTTCAACAAGTTCATGCGCCAAGTGAATATTGTCAGAAATTAGCCGCCCTTTCAAAAACGCACTTTGGTTTATACAAAATCAAATCTGGCAAAATCTCATGAAGCCTATTAACTAAAACTTTGGCTCCTATTTATACAGAACATTACAAAGGCTGATAACTCCAATAATCATTTACGGTAAGGGACTTTTCTTTTTAGGAATTAGACAAATAAAAGTAGAATTAATATTCTTAAGTAAGAACCCTGAATTAAGGAGACTAATCACAGAATCAACTACTGATCGACCCACCTCGCCCTAAAAATGTTGGTAAAAACCCGCAATAAACCCATCTGGTCCAGGCGCCTTAAGTCTATCCATTTGGAAAATAGCCCTTTAAACTTCATCCGATGAAAAGGTTGTTCTAGCATATTAACATGCAGTGTACTTAACTTACAATTAACAACATTTAAAATATTAAAATGGTTAGGGAAGAAACCTGTTTTCAAAGAGCCCCCATCTATCTCTTGAGATTTGAAAAAAGTTGCTTAAAATGTTCCACAAAAATTTCTTTGAATGGCATGTGGCTCCGTTATTAAATTTGAAAAATCTAGAAATCCCCTAGATGTTGATTTGTGATTATGTATCAATTTTTAAGCAGTATATAACAATCCCCATTCAAACAATCAAGACAAATCGGCACAACGATTTTACGTGGAAAAACCACAATTGGACACCTCCAATTGTGATAAAAAATCACGGGCAAAAGCCACAAAACCAATCCATTAAAAAGACATAAAGGAATTACACAGGTATACTCTCAATTACCTAGCGAATCCACGCCCGAATTGAACCAACCCCTATGTGCCTCTTCCAATCCCGTCTTCATCTCGGAATTGTTTGACGATGAGCCACTCCAGAATCCACCAAAACTTCAGGCTCGAATTCTTCAGAATCCACTGAAGAACAAACTTTCTATTTTGTGTAGAACAAACAAATAATCCTTTGATGTATACTCTTTAAACCATGAGTTGAATACTCAATCAAAACATCAAAGAAAACTAGCAAAATATCCCCAGATATAAATCCTAGAACCCAAGAAGAAGATCTGGAGAAGTAACCCTAGATTTGGAGCCAAGCAAATGCGAATTTTACAATCTGAAATCGCGAGGTCCGCTCGAGCGTGGGAATTGACGCTCGAGCGGGGACACTATATGAAGTGTTCCAAACTAGGATGTACGCTCGAGCGAGGATTTCGACGCTCGAGCGTGAAAACACGGATCATAGTATATTTGCAGACTTAACAAACTTCTGAAAGTCAGCATTCTTCGCTCGAGCGGGGAAATGGACACTCGAGCGGGGAGGCAACTTTGAATGCATTTTTGCATTTTGCTTCGGGGGCGCTGCCCCTTGACCCCGTCGTGGCACTGCCCTGGACCCGCCAAGGGCGCTGCCCCCTGGACCCCCGCGAGCTGACTGGGCAGCTCGATCCCCGTCATAATCAGCGAAGTGGCAATCTTGAAAGAATTAACATCACAAAACTTCTTTGCAAGACACAATTCGGGTTGGAGTCGATCTAATAAACTCATAGCCTCACTGAAATAAAAAGTGCGGAAAACAAGTACAATTGAAAAGGAGTTTGTCAAACGGAAATTGCCAAGAATTAAAAACCTAACAAAAAATTACCTTGTGTGTCCTTAACAAAAAGATATATGATTTTTGAGCCACTTTGTATGAAGCCATTCGATGAAAGAATCTATTATTGCGATCTCC
>JAPPVO010003909.1:0-28068 GCA_030407325.1 Camellia japonica | reverse complement strand
TTTGGCCCCGTCATCAACCGCATCACATACCAGGGAGTTCATGTCAAGAGGCTCCCCAACCTTGGGACGGGCTGCATTGGAAGAAGGCCAACCTCTTAGCAAAGTGGAGGCCAGTGATAAGAACAAGACAGGGGCAAGCATTAGTCCCCATGAACATCTTCAGTTGGCTGTTGAGGCTTTGAAAGCCGAGGGATTAAACGAAGAGCAAGTCCTCGCAGTTATGGCAAAAACTGTGGATGACACTTTCGCCACTCAAGTTAGGGGCAGTCTGAATCAAGGGGCAAGCCGGGAGAAGGGCCGTTGTACCAGGAATGTTCCTTTCAACTCTAATCCCGTGCTCGGAAGAGATCAGCAAACCCAGTCAGCGCCTGTCAATCCCTTTGCTGGTGCATCCAGCAAAAAGCCACAAACCTCAAAATACCCACCTCGGGGCCAGAGGGTGTTCACCCCACTATGCATGTCTCTATCAACGGCCTTGAGGGTCCTGAGTAGAAAGGGGGATCTGAAACCCCTAGAGCTGCGGCCACTGCCAGATAAACTTCCCCCTCCCATGATCCGGCCAAGTATTGTGCCTTCCATCAACAAGTTGGCCACGTCACTGATAGTTGTTACCGTCTTCTCCATGAAATACAAGATCTGATTGACAACAAGATCATCACCGTACCAGTCTTGCAAAGTCTATCGGCACTTGATCAGTGAACCTGTGGGGGATAATGTGACTGTGATCGGGGGATGAACCACCTGCGGGCGGCACTCAGTTTACTCCAGACGTGGGAATGGCACGCACTATTTTGAGCAGTATGCAAATAATAGTTTTTGTACTTTCTGGCTTGGGTATTGAGCCAGTTCTATTGTTTTGTTTAGAGTCTGTCTCTTTGTTTTGAGTCAGTCTTTTTGGTTAAGGTCTGTCTTGTTGTATCGAGTCAGTCCTGTTATGTAGGAGTCGGGTGATTCCGGGGGTGTTACCTCGGACATCACCATTTTGTTTTGTGTTTGTCTTTTCATTTTCTTTTGAGTCTGTTTCTGCCTTGGAGCCAGTTACACCAGAAGATTTGAATGGAACAGCAGTGATTTTCACACTCTTGTGTTTGTATCTGCCATGTGCTCGTTGTGCCAGAAATTCTAAATGAGATGACAGTATTTGATAAGAACTCTGTCTTTTCTGTGCCTTGAAATTATTGCATTGACCTAAGTTTTTCAAAACCTTTTTGAACACTGCGGTGAAAACAAAGAGGGAGGAATTCCTCGGAATTTGCAAAACTTTGATCAAATTGAGAGAAAGAGAGGCGTGCTAAGCCATTGATGAATGAAATCATGCTTGTTAGTGTGAGTACTGAGAAGGACCCTAGCTTTGATCCAGATTGGTCCTACACTGTCTTCAGCGCGAACGATTTGTCGCTTTCTTAAAAACTTTCAAAAAAAAATGTTTTGCGCGGTCCTGCGAAGACATGTGTGGAATCGCTCTTGAGATTGTGCAGCTTAGGATCGCTCTCGGCCTCGAGACTCAACCCCTTTGCTTTCAAATCTTGAACTTGGATTCAGAACGTTCAAAGGACAATCATGATGTGAGGCCTGTGTGGCCAGATTTGAAGCAGCCCTCGAACAAGAGGCACCAAAGTCAGATCAAGAAGATCAGACCTCATCAGAAGAAGCTTGCGAAGCTAAATCAGAAGCACCCCTCGAACTAGGGGCAAAAATGTCCGATATGCTCGAAGAGCCGAAGATGGATCCTTCTGCGAATCAATACAGCAGTCATTTTCCGGGATTCAGATGACTTCAGGATCTCAAAACCATTTGGCATGGACCAGCTACACTTTTACCCTTTGAGAGGCTCGCTGGGCCGAAAACCCGAAAGGGCGACCCAGGCAAAAGTTAGAGCAAGACAAAAAAAAATATATACAAAAAATGCAAAAAGCAAAAAAAAGAGAAGAATGAAAAAAAAGAAATAAAGAAAAAAAGAAAAATGCAAAAAAAAAAGAAGAGAAAAGAAAAGAAAAGAAAAGATGAAAAAAAGAAGAAAAGAAAGAAATGAAAAAGAAAAGAAAAACAAAGCTCGCAAGGTTGAAAACCTGTCACAGGCGCCTTGGCAAAAGTTAGAGCATAAAAAGGAGAGGTTAAATACCCGAGTGTACCTTAACCCCGAACTACGTAAGGCTTGATTCCCATGTTTGGTGTAATACCCCGACCCTCGTATCTGATTCTGTTATCTTTTCAATCTTCTGTTTTGTGTCTTTGAATGTTTCTTGTGAAAATCTATGTGAAAGTATAGTAAAAGTGCATGGAACTTAGAAATGTGAGTTTCTATCTGTTGAATTAGAACTTATCTGTTACACTTGAATCACTTAAAATGGAAATTGAGCACCTTAGAGATTTAATTTAGAAATTTGAAATTGTTGATATTTGAATCTACATGATTTTTAAGCTATAATGGATTTTCTGTAGAATTTTCTTTCGGCACCCTAAAGCGATTCAGTTTCGTCTTATATGAGCCTTATATTATATTTATCTCTAAGTTTTGTTTGACCCCAAAAGATCAAAAACGTGGATCACTTTTGGTGAGGAAATAGGAGAGGAAGGAGAAGAGAATTGGGGGAAAATTCGTGGGTCACCAAGGAAGCTTATCAACTTGTTGAAATTGTGTGATTTACTCAAAGGTAACTCAAATTTCTTGTTTTAGCTACTCAAGAGTTGCACCCTATGCCATGTTTGTGGTTGATTCAAGAAGGATCTATGTTTGATCTATTAAGGGTTCTTACTACTTGGTTAGTTGCCATTTTGATTTAGTTTGATGGTGAAATTATACTTTAATTCTTGCTCTATAGCATCATTCCTGTCAACATGTTGAGATTATGTGATATGTTTAAGAGCTTGGAATTAGAATGAAGTTTGTGCAAGTGTTGGTTTGTTGAAGCCTTTAACTTGGTTCAAATTGGCATGATTAAGCTTGGATTCATGTTTTGGTGTTGTTAAGTGGATGTATTGCATGAATTCAACTCTTGATTTCATGAAAAATTGGTTTTGATTATGATTTTGGGATGAAAATCGGGCTGCCCTGAATTTGGGTCGACGTCCGCTCGAGCGGGGGTCAGGGCCGCTCGAGCGGGAAAATACACCTCTCAGCAGTTTTCTGAAATTTACCCTGTCCGCTCGAGCGGGAAGATGTACGCTCGAGCGTAAAAATCGACCATCCAGTATTTTTGGTAGCACTACACTGTCCGCTCGAGCGGACAAAGTTACGCTCGAGCGGAGGACTGTTCCAGCAAGAAATATGTTTTGTTCAGTTTTTCGTGTTTGACTCTTTGGTGTTATTAGAATATTTTTCTGATAAGTTTATGATAGTGATATTCGTATCCATAAAACTGTACTGGCATATGGAATGACTGTTAAGGATTCGAAAGGAAAGGATACTAATTTATTAGTATATTGTGTGCAGGGCACACTCCAGAAGGAACTAGTGCGCCGCCACAACACTGTGAGTAATAGTGCATTACATATATTTATGTATCTTTCTGTAAGACATAATTGTAATTATGTATTGATCTGGAATGAAAAGTGGAAACCATATCCGTATCTGTTGTGCCGTAAGGCTACCTGTTGTGCCGTAAGGCTACCTGTGTCGAAGACTATCTGTGCCGTAAGGCTACCTGTTGTGCCGCAAGGCTACCTGTTGTGCCGCAAGGCTACCTGAGCCGAAAGGCTATCTGTGCCGCAAGGCTATCTGGGCTAATAGGCCAATCTGTTATCTCGGTATTTGGTTTTGATACATATACTACTGTACATTGTGATTTTATTATTACGCACTACTATTCACTGAGCTTGTCTCATTCTGTAATCTTGTCTGATTCTGTAGGAACCAGCTTGAGGAGCCGTTCTAGCAGCACTTCATGCATTTTTGTCAGCCTAAGGATAACCAGGCACTGGAGGAAACCCTTACGTATTAGACCAGTTTACTTTGTATATGTAATTTTTGGTATCCACATTGCTGGTCAGGGATATGTATTTATTGTTTTGTATGCCTAAGACCTGGGCTGGATTGTAAATTTTATGTAACCTCATTTTGTGTGCATATTACTTTATGTTCAATGTTAAGATGGTCCTGGCTTGTTGATAGTTGCTCAATGGATATTTCTAGATGTCGTTTTAAATTTAATGCTTCCGCTCAGGCCCCCAAATGTTATACCGAATAGGTTATTCTGTCTGTTTCTGCTTAGGTCATGCCCAAACTTTTAGGGGCAGGTTAGGGTTGTGACAAGTGGTATCAGAGCACGAGTTGCTATCTCACACACTGATCCATTGAGCGTTAGGTGTCTAGTGTAGTAGGCATCATACAGGAAGGTAGGAATGATAGCAACGTGATATGATATCTGCTAACTCTAATGCTAACGATTAGACTTTCTTGTACACCTTTGTGTATGGTGTAATGATTTGTTTTGTAGACTATGGTGAGAACAAGGGCTGATGAGCCAGAAGATGCTACCTCGGTACGGTTGGATAGGATGGAAAGAATGATGAGAGATATGGCTGAAACTCTACGACAACAACAGCAACAGCAACAACAACCTCAGCCACCACCCCGCCAGTACCCCCACCTGTAATGCAAGATATTCACGCCGAGGACCGTACCATCACACTTACGCGGGAGTTTAAAAAGATGAAACCACCTTCGTTCAAAGGAGGGATTGAACCAATGAAGGCGGAGGCATGGGTGCTAGGGATAGAGAAATTATTCGAAGTCTTCCCTTGTACTGAAGTTCAGAAAGTGCAGCTTGCTGCTTTCACGCTTGAAGAGGAGGCACGGAGGTGGTGGATGCTTACCAGAACGATGCATCCGGGGTTGACTTGGGACAGGTTCTTGGTGTTATTCTATGACAAATATTTTCCTCAGAGTATGCGAGACAAGAAGTGACTGAGTTTGAAACATTGAGACAAGGAAACAAAACTGTAGCTGAGTATGAAGCCCAGTTTGCAGAACTAGCTCGGTTTGCACCTCACATGGTAGACACAGAGTACAAAAAGGCGCGGAAATTCGAGGGAGGATTGCGGAATGCCATTCAGGATCGGATCAATGTGTTGAAGTTACCGACGTACGTTGATGTTTTGGAGCGGGCTGTCATCGCAGAAGGAAATTTGGCTACTCAGACTCGGATTTCTGAATGGAAAGGGAAGAGGCAAAATACTCAATGGTCTAAGGGATCAACCACTTCACCAATAAAAAGCAGAATTCAGGAAACTCACCAGTCCAGCTTCTCAGAATTCGACTCCTGTGTGTCTGGAATGTGGGTTGAAACATCGTGGGGTTTGTCATCGGTTGACTGGAGCTTGTTTCCGGTGTGGAAAAACGGGACATTTGATTAGGGACTGTCCACAAAGGAATCAACAACCCAGTGGAAGGCCGCCACAAGTTCAGCTGGGTCTACACCGACTCCTAGTGCCAAATCAACTGTCAACAAGGACACCATGAAGCAAGGTAGGGTATTTGCGTTGGTTCCGGGAGATAGTCAAAATGCAACAACAGTGGTGTCAGGTACATTTACAGTTTATGGCCACTCTGCTTATGTTTTGTTTGATTCTGGCTCTACCTGCTCTTTTGTGTCAAAGCAATTTGCAAAGAACTTAGATAAACCTGAAGTAGAATTAGCCTATGTGTTGTGTGTTACATCGCCTATGGGGACTTCCTTGATCTGTACTTCTGTCTATCCTACTTGTGAAATTTTTATTGGAGATGTCTGTGTATATGCTAATTTAGTTCCACTTGACATGACTTCATTTGATATTATTTTGGGGATGGATTGGTTGGGTGAATACGGGGCTACTATAGACTGCCTAATGAAACAAATTAAATTCCGCCCTCCGGGTCAGTCAGAAACTATTTCCAGGGTCAAGAAGTGACATCACCACCATATGTGATTTCTGCAGCTAAGGCTTACAAATTGGTTCAAAAAGGATGTCGGGGGTATTTGTGTATGTTCTGGGAGGCCCAGTAGAGAATGAAAATATTGAATGCGATTCCGGTTGTTTGTGACTTTCCGGATGTCTTCCCAAAAACTGCCGGGAGAGTTAGTGGACCGTGAAATTGAGTTCACAATTGATGTGTTACCCGGAACTCAACCCATTTCTAAAACTCCGTATCGATGGCATTAGCTGAAATGAAGGAATTGAAGGTCAGCTTCAAGATTTATTGGATAAAGGATTTATTCGTCCGAGTGTCTCTCCCTGGGTGCACCAGTCCTGTTTGTGAAGAAGAAAGACGGGACACTTCGTTTATGCATAGATTACCGGGAGCTTAATAAAGTAACAATTAAAAATAAGTACCCTTACCGAATTGACGATTTATTTGATCAGCTGCAAGGGGCGCAGGTTTTCTCTAAGATTGATTTACGGTCCGGGTATCACCAATTGAAAGTTAAAGCTGAAGATGTTGAGAAGACAGCCTTCCGAACCCGCTACGGTCATTATGAGTTTCTGGTCATGCCCTTTGGAGTTACTAACGCACCAGCAGCATTTATGGATCTGATGAACCGAGTCTTCAAACCTTATCTGGATGAGTTTGTAGTAGTCTTTATTGACGACATCCTTATTTATTCCGGGAATGTAGAAGCTCATGAAAATCATCTTCGTCAAGTCCTCCAAACCTCCGAGAAAAGAAGTGTACGCAAAACTGAAGAAGTGTGAATTTTGGCTACACGAAGTGGCATTTCTGGGCATGTCATCACTAAAGAAGGAGTTTCCGTTGATCCAGTAAGATTGAGGCGATTGTAAACTGGCCAACCCGACTAATGTAACCGAAGTGCGTAGTTTTATGGGACTAGCAGGCTATTATCGAAGATTTGTCCAAGACTTTTCTAAGATTGCTGTACCACTTACTCAGCTAACGAAGAAGGGCATTGCATTTGAATGGACTGAACTGAGGAATCTGCTTTCCGGGAATTAAAAACGAAGTTAACTACAGCCCCGATTCTTGCATTACCATCTAGTAACGAGGGATTTGTAATTTACAGTGACGCTTCTCATAAGGGACTGGGTGTGTGCTTATGCAGAACGGAAGAGTTATCGCCTATGCCTCTCGACAGCTTAAACCCATGAGAAAAGTTATCCCACGCATGATCTTGAACTAGCAGCAGTTGTTTTTGCGTTAAAGATTTGGCGGCATTATCTGTATGGAACTTCTTGTGATATTTACACTGATCATAAAAGTCTCAAATACCTTTTTACTCAAAAGGAACTGAATATGCGTCAACGGCGGTGGCTAGAACTTATTAAGGATTACGATTTGCAGCTTCACTACCATCCGGCAAAGCTAACACAGTAGCAGACGCACTCAGTCGGAAAAGTGTGGGAACATTGGCGAGTTTATTAACAGAAAGTAAAGAATTGATAGGTGATCTGAATAAGATGGAATTGACTAATACTACCTGGGCAGGGAACAACAATAGCAAATGGCTCAACCGGCATTACTGGGGAGATCAAGTTACGTCAAATGGAGGATGATGCCCTCAAGAAAATATGTGGTGAAATGGAGACTAAACCGAAACTGGGATTTACTTTGGCCGATTCCGTGCTTAAATTTCAAAATCGAGTGTGTGTCCCTAATGTGGTAGAACTTAAACGGAAGTTGATGGAAGAAGCACATGCCTCGAGAATCTCAATACATCCAGGGAGTACTAAAATGTACCGAGATTTGAAGCAACATTTCTGGTGGCCAAGTATGAAGAGGGAAATTGCAGAGTTTGTATCTAAATGTTTGCAGTGCCAGCAAGTTAAAGCAGAACATCAGAAACCCGCAGGGTTGTTACAACCCCTTCCAGTTCCGGAATGGAAATGGAACATCTAACAATGGATTTTGTTGTAGGATTGCCACGGACACCTCGGGGTATGAATTCGATATGGGTCATTGTTGACCGACTGACTAAGTCCGCCCATTTCTTGCCTGTGAAGACCCAATACAACGCCGACAAACTTGCTTTGCTCTATATAGATGAAATTGTAAGACTTCACGGAGTTCCGGTTTCAATTGTGTCAGACAGAGATCCAAAATTTGTGTCACGGTTTTGGCAGAGTCTACAGAATGCAATGGGTACAGAATTGAAGTTCAGTACAGCTTTCCATCCTCAAACCGATGGACAGTCCGAAAGGACGATTCAGACGTTAGAAGATATGCTTCGAATGTGTGTTCTGGATTTTCAAGAGAGTTGGGAGACTCTACCATTGATTGAATTCGCGTATAATAATAGTTACCATTCGAGTATTCAAATGGCACCTTATGAAGCTCTGTATGGGAGACCGTGTCGCTCACCAGTGTGTTGGGCTGAGGTAGGAGATAGGCCTTTGTTAGGGCCAGAGATTGTTCAATTGACTACTGAGAAAGTGAAGATTATTCGAGAAAGGCTGAAAACTGCTCAAAGCAGGCAGAAGAGTTACGCAGATAACCGACGAAGGAATTTGGAATTTGATGAGAACCATGTCTTTGTGAAAGTCACCCCAATGAAAGGCCACCCAAGATTTGGAAAGAAGGGTAAGCTAACACCCCATATGTCGGTCCCTTTCAGATTTTACAGAGAGTTGGACAGTAGCTTACCGAGTTGCCCTTCCGCCACATTTGAGTCAGGTTCATAATGTATTTCATGTTTCTATGCTCCGAGAGTACCTTCCAGATCCATCCCATATTATTGATTATCATCAGATTGAGCTAACCGACAGCTAACATATGAAGAAAAACCGCTTCGAATTCTGGACGTCAAGTAAACAGTTAAGGAACCGGGAAATTCCAATGGTGAAAGTGGAGTGGCAAGAGCATTACGGAACTGAGGCGACTTGGGAAAAAGAGGATGAAATGCAAAATCAATATCCGTATCTGTTTTCGTCCTAAGGTAAAAACAAGTTTGGAGGACCAAACTTAAATAAGGGGGGGAGAGTGTAATACCCCGACCCTCGTATCTGATTCTGTTATCTTTTCAATCTTCTGTTTTGTCTTGAATGTTTTGTGAAAATCTATGTGAAATATAGTAAAAGTGCATGGAACTTAGAAATGTGAGTTTCTATCTGTTGAATTAGAACTTATCTGTTACACTTGAATCACTTAAAATGGAAATTGAGCACTTAGAGATTTAATTTGCAGAAATTGATTTGATATTTGGAATCTACATGATTTTTAAGCTATAATGGGGATTTTCTGTGAAATTTTTATTTCGGCACCTAAAGCGATTGATTTCGTCTTTATGCCTTATATTATATTTATCTCTAAGTTTTGTTTGACCCCAAAGATCAAAAACGTGGATCACTTTTGGTGAGGAAATAGGAGAGGAAGGAGAAGAGAATTGGGGGAAAATTCGTGGGTCACCAAGGAAGCTTATCAACTTGTTGAAATTGTGTATTACTCAAAGGTAACTCAAATTTCTTGTTTTAGCTACTCAAGAGTTGCACCCTATGCCATGTTTGTGGTTGATTCAAGAAGGATCTATGTTTGATCTATTAAGGGTTCTTACTACTTGGTTAGGTTGCCATTTTGATTTAGTTTGATGGTGAAATTATACTTTAATTCTTGCTCTATAGCATCATTCCATGTCAATATGTTGAGATTATGTGATATGTTTAAAGCTTGGAATTAGAATGAAGTTTGTCAAGTGTTGGTTTGTTGAAGCTTTAACTTGGTTCAAATTGGCATGATTAAGCTTGGATTCATGTTTTGGTGTTGTTAAGTGGATGTATTGCATGAATTCAACTCTTGATTTCATGAAAATTGGTTTTGATTTATGATTTTGGGATGAAAATCGGGCTGCCCTGAATTTGGGTCGACGTCCGCTCGAGCGGGGGTCAGGGCCGCTCGAGCGGGAAAATACACCTCTCAGCAGTTTTCTGAAATTTACCCTGTCCGCTCGAGCGGGGGATGTACGCTCGAGCGTAAAAATCGACCATCCAGTATTTTTGGTAGCACTACACTGTCCGCTCGAGCGGACAAAGTTACGCTCGAGCGGAGGACTGTTCCAGCAAGAAATATGTTTTGTTCAGTTTTTCGTGTTTGACTCTTTGGTGTTATTAGAATATTTTTCTGATAAGTTTATGATGTGATATTCGTATCCATAAAACTGTACTGGCATATGGAATGACTGTTAAGGATTCGAAAGGAAAGGATACTAATTTATTAGTATATTGTGTGCAGGGCACACTCCAGAAGGAACTAGTGCGCCGCCACAACACTGTGAGTAATAGTGCATTACATATATATTATGTATCTGTTCTGTAAGACATAATTGTAATTATGTATTGATCTGGAAATGAAAAGTGGAAACCATATCCGTATACTGTTGTGCCGTAAGGCTACCTGTTGTGCCGCAAGGCTACCTGAGTCGAAAGACTATCTGTGCCGTAAGGCTACCTGTTGTGCCGCAAGGCTACCTGTTGTGCCGCGAGGCTACCCGAGCCGAAAGGCTATCTGTGCCGCAAGGCTATCTGGGCTAATAGGCCAATCTGTTATCTCGGTATTTGGTTTTGATACATATACTACTGTACATTGTGCTTTTATTATTACGCACTACTATTCACTGAGCTTGTCTCATTCTGTAATCTTGTCTGATTCTGTAGGAACCAGCTTGAGGAGCCTTCTAGCACACTTCATGCATTTTTGTCAGCCTAAGGATAACCAGGCACTGGAGGAAACCCTTACGTATTAGACCAGTTTACTTTGTATATGTAATTTTTGGTATCCACATTGCTGGTCAGGGATATGTATTTATTGTTTTGTATGCCTAAGACTGGGCTGGATTGTAAATGTTTATGTAACCTCATTTTGTGTGCATATTACTTTTGTTCAAGTTAAGATGGTCCTGGCTTGTTGATAGTTGCTCAATGGATATTTCTAGATGTCGTTTTAATTTAATGCCTCCGCTCAGGCCCCCAAATGTTATACCGAATAGGTTATTCTGTCTGTTTCTGCTTAGGTCATGCCCAAACTTTTAGGGGCAGGTTAGGGTGTGACATTTGGGATACTAGGCAACTTCTTTGAAGTCCAGCCCGTAAAACACTTCAATTTGATTGTGTCATGCGATGGTTCTGGTCATCTTTGTCTCTCTGTATCTGAGGATTTGGTTGTGTTCGTCACTCTGAGGACTGACTACAATGCGCCGCGGTGCTATCCAAACAAGGGGCAACTTTCCGTTGCCATTCAGTGTGCTGCGGCGCCAGTCAAACAGGGGCAACTTTCCGTTGCCATTCAATGCGCCGCGGTACCGTCAACAAGGGGCAACTTTCCATTGCCATGCAACTCTCTTCAAGCAAGGGGCAATTTTCCTTCGGATTGAGGTTGTGCATCTCGAGAGTGGGTTCTATGCTCGTTGAGCTGGCCGATTGCAAAATAGCTTTTGAGAATTTTTACTGAGGTTGACTATTTTCTATTTCTCGAAATCATTCTATCTTTTCCAAAACTGGACCCTTTTCATGGACCCCAAAAAGGAAAATTTTCAGTGCTCATAGCCCTTGCTGATTTTAAATAAAATCGAACAAGCATGTTGATCTAACTCTCATTTTGGTCAAAACTGTTTTAGTGGAAAGCAAAACAAAAAAAATGGTCGAAATTAATGAATAGGGGCACAGTTGAGTCAGGTGTTCTGTCTATTCCCCCATTGTCAACATACTCGCCAGAAAGGGCACCCTACTCGCCAAGAAGGGCACTCTACCTGCCAAGAAGGGCGCAATTGAAGTTAACGACAAAGTGAAAGCTCTCGTATCCTCCAAGCAACGAGGTGTCGAGCAAGTGCGAGCATGAATTGGAATGGGACAGGATGTTCACTCCCTCATCTGGACAAATCTAACCATGTCCAAACTCCCAGCAGAGCATCGTCGACCGATGTCGGCTGCGATTTGCTACACACCCATTGTAGCATAGCCCCTGTAGAAATCACTCACTGTTGTGAACAAGAGAAGAATCTAGCTGAGTGCTAGGGGCGAGAGCCTTCAACTTGCTGTTTATCCATCACCACCAGGGGAGGGATTGAAAAATGAAGGATTGAAGAATAGAGAGATGTGCGATGAGAGAAAAAGTGAGAAAAGGGCTTTTTCAGAAAAACAGAGCTTGAGGGCCGAGTGATGTGAGAACCACAAATGAGAAGGGTGGGGAACACTACCCGGTGAAACAGGCTCCTGTGCTGTCTGAGTGGTCGTGTCTTTTTTTTTATCTCGATTCTTGTTTTTGAGTATTCAAGTGTTACTCGATGTGTCTAGGGTTGTATGCCTTTTATTTCCGTGTGAGTCGTTTGCTGTGTTTAGTTGTAGGCTCAATACCCGGTCGAGAACTCATTTTCTCAATCTAAAAAATGATTTGTTGTGTGCTTAGAGTGCTGTGGCCATTCCCACATTTGTGCAAAACAGTATTTTGTTCTTTCATAAAACCAGGGTTCAACCAGGTCCATGTGAGAACAGTAAAACCCGGGCTATCTGAAGCAATATGGGTTCCAGACTACAAAGCAAAGAAAGAGGGAAATTGAAGCATCTGAGTGTGTTTCACCTTCAGCAAATTCCGTGAGTGTACTCCGGATGTACCTCTTCAGGCCTTGTCAATGCTACCGAAGTATGAGTGCGCCTCTACCCTCGTGTAAGCCTGCTTCAAGTCAGAACGACAATTAAAGCAGCAGCAAATGTTATCTCTTGCCAATATGAACAGGTACCCTTTTCGAGCTGAGTGTGTTGCAAAACCCTCTGAAGGTAAATCGGAAAACACCAGAGTACTATTTGATGCTCCTCTATTGCATAGAATATGGACTTTTCATATACACTGTTGTTGCATGTGTGCCGCGCATCGTTATGATTCATGCATGAAATATCTTGCTTTTAATATTGCATAGAAAATGCCCCCATACTTGCATAGAAGTTGCATTTTATCGCACTTTCGTGTGCATTTTATCTCACTCGCACTATCTGTGCACTTACACTTTGAATCTCACTTGCACTGTCATGTGCATCTTGTGGTTGTATCTCACTCGCGCTTTTAGCGTATCGCACTATCTTGCGCATTTCAAATCACTCGCGCTATTTAGCGTATCGCACTGTCTAGTGCATTTCAATCATTCGCTGTTTAGCGTATCGCACTGTTTTGTACATCACATCTTCGCGCTATCTTGCGCACCTCCATCGCACTGTCTAGTGCATTTCAATCATTCGCGCTATTTTGCGCATCGCGCTATTTTGTCATCTCATTACTTTTACATTACGTCTCATTCGCGCTATTTTGCGCATCGCACTATCTTGTGTAATTCATCATTCGCTCTATTTTGCGCATCGCACTGTCTTGTGCACTTTTGCATTTCTAATCACTCGCGCTATTTTGCGTATCGCGCTATCTTGCGCCCCTCCATCGCACTGTTTTGTGCAGTTTACATTCGCACTGTCTTGTGCACTCACGTTGTCTAACGCATCGCGCTATTTTGCGCACCTCATTCGCACTGTTTTGTGCATCCTACTTGCATTGTGCATTGTATCTCACTCGCGCTATTTTGCGTATCGCGCTATCTTGCGCACCTCCATCACACTGTCTTGTGCATTACATTGTTTCATTCGCACTATTTTGCGCATCGCACTATTTTGTGCATTTTACTTGCATTGCACGTGCATTTTATCGCGCTATCTTGCGCACCTTACCTGCACTTGTTAGTGCATTACATTTCATTCGCGCTTTTTTTGCGCATAGCACCGCTTTGTGCATCTATGCACATTGCACTCTCTGTGCACCTGTATAGCACTGTTTTGTGCATCTTGTTAGCGTATAAGCCCATTATCAAAGTCTTCCTACATATCGTTTGCATCCTGCCCCCTGAACTACGCTGGTTTGATTCTTGCAAAAGGGATACGTAGGCAGCCTGCGGGCACAACCATTTGTTTATCAATATTTTGTTTGTTTGTCCAAGTCTTCGGCCTTATCAAAAATGGGTCGTCTCTGGGCTTTGACATTCACTCCCGTCATTGTTATGACTTCCGAGTTCTGTCAAAGAGGGGCAACTGTAGACACCCCATTTTTGACCGTCCTCAAGACTTGAACGTCACCATTGGAACACTCGGTGATTATCCATGTTCATGTTCGTTTGGAGTTCCCGGAGTTCTCGGCTACGCGCCTTGCCTCAGGATCCCCGAACTCGACTGTTTTGTGTCTGGTTTTGCACCAAACACTTGTGTTTTGCCTTGGAGGGGCAGGGAATGCCTTGTGAGGCATCCCCACACACCACCGGCAGTGGCTAGAGGCCACCGGCTGGTTGGTTGTTTGCCATCGGCAGTATATTGTGCCGGTCGGCACTCTTTTGTGACGGTCGGCAGTCAATTTTGGCAAAATGACCATTTGCCCTGCCGACTACTTTACAGCTGTTTTTGGAGATATTTTCAGACAGCTTTATAGCATTTGTTTCCCCTCCATACACGTGTATGGAGGGATGAGCCTCTTGGTTAGCTTAACTTGTAAGTTAGTTGCCTATAAGAGGACCCTTCCTCCTCTTGGCTCAAGGTTGGAAAAGTTTGATTTTTTTAGACATTTTAGACAGAGAAGAAGCTCTAGTTTTGGTTAGAAGTTTTGTATCTATCCCACCTCTCTTCTTCCCTCTTATTTTTACACTAGGTGTTTGTGACTTACTATTGCTCATCAACACCTAGTGTTTCACCTTCCTTTGGTTACTGAGGTTCTAAGGGCTGGTTCTTGAAGTTTTTGGTTGGGTTTGAGCTCAAGGAAGCAACAACATCAACCTTTGTGAAGGTGGTCTTCAAGGGTAAGAAACTACCCTTTTACCCCATTTTTGCACTCCATTTTTACATAGCTTAGAACTGTTTTTGTGCTTGGTGATCAACACGTAAAAGTTCTGTTTTTTGGTCCTCTTTATTGTTGTTTAAGAGTGTTTTGTGCTTTGGGAGGGTTTGACCACCCTTAGGCCTTGAAAAGACCTCATTTTGTGCTATTTTGTGAGAGCTCCGGGATTTTGGTGTTGAGGTCTCTTCACCACTGAAATCTTGAGGGATTTCAGTGGTGAAGATGATGCTTTGAAGTCCCAAGAAGGAGAGGGCCACCCCCTCTCCTTGATGTCCTTGAAAAGGGCAAGTTTTGGCCTCTTAAGGAGCCTTATGTTCAAGTGTGTGTTGAGCATGCCATGGCTGTATTTTATGCTTATATTGCCATGTTATAACTTTGTGTTAAGTTGGTTTTAGTACTCCTTGCATGTTTAGCATAGTTGCCATGTAATGCCTTGTAAATCCCTTAACATGTCTTAGGTTGTTAGCCTTTGTTCAAGCGTTTTTGGCCTTGACTTTGTGAAGTGTTGTGCTTATTTTGCCATGTTTTAGCTCTGTCCATGGTTGTTTGGGTCGATCTTAGCACTTAGTTTAGCCTTTTGTATTTTGGCTTGTTGCCTCAAGTATGTGAATGTGTAGATGCGTTGCTTGCATTATTTTGATGGTTTGGGACCACCCACATGCTATTTCAGTCCCTTAGACATGCTTGTTTGATTGCCTTGCATGCTTCTTTGAAGCCTTGGAAGCATGTTTTGTATGCCCTTTGCTTTGACCATTATCCATGCCTTTAAATTTAAGCCTTAGATGCCATCTATGTGGTCTTTTGGACTTAGTTTTATGTGTTAAAACTCTGTTTTGGTCGCCTAGTGCATGCCATGAATGGTTGTGTTAAGTGAGTCCATTACCTCTTTGGCGAGCCTTGAATGCTTGGGCCATTATAGCATGATTAGTTCGCTTTGTTGCTTGTTTGGCACATGTTTACATGATTTTCAGAGTTTATGATGTATGCTAAGTGTCCATGATATCCCTTTCCAAGTGTGCTTGAGGGTTTCTTACTTAGTGCCTAAGTGTTAAGTTTAACATGTGTATGTGGCATGTGTGTTGGCCTTCATTTTTGGGCACTTTGGCCACTGATTTTAGGCCTACTTAGGGTTGCCTAAGTCATGTTTAAGACCGTCATTTGCTTGCTTGCGTGCTTATCTCATGTTTGCTTGTATGCTTTGCAAAGTATATTGCATTGTTCACATTGCATGATAGCAACATGATTAGGTTGCATTGCATCAACATGCATTCCTTGTCCCTTGATTTGGTGATAGGGATTGGGATTTTGGTTTGTTTGTTCTGCATGCATTTGAGATTAAAGTTGCATACTTGGTTCCTTGGGCCATCATGCATGGAAATGCGTGATTGGTGGCCCGAGAATCGAGGCACATGCTCCTTTGAGTCATTAACATGATAAGGAGTGTGTTTGGTGCATAAATTGCTTGAATTGTATTGCCATGCAAGTTGTTGCCCTCTGCTGCTGTGAGTTGCAGGTTCTGCAGACATTCAGTGCCGGCCGCAGTATTTAGTGCCGACCGGCAGTCTATTTATGGCCGATGGATGAATTCAGTGCCTGGCCACATGCTTCAGCCGGGGGTGTTTTCCTCAGCCGGTGGTGATCCCCATGATTCAATGGAGCAGTCCTGAAACTTTGGCGGTCCTCAGAGGAGGAAAACAGAGAAAAGAGGCAGACTTTGCATGGTAGCGCGATTCCGAGCAAGTCCCGAACACACGCCGCATCCGGCCCTCTCCCGAGGGTTTATGCTTTAATTAGATTAATTAATCTGCTTAATTAATTTAATGGGTTTGTAATATTTAATTAGCTTGCGTAGTTAATTATCTGTATATTCTTTTGGCCCTCCGAGCGGGGCATAATTGTAATAAGTGTGGGTGAGTGTATGTATGTCTTCCAACCCCATTTCTTTCTTCCCTTTTATTTACCTGCTTACGATAGTAGATTAGGGCATATTTAAATTAGCATACCTTATGCAATGCATGCGTGCATCCATGCATTTGTTAACAACATCAGGCTTGGCACATCATGCAAACTGCATCGTACTTTTCAATTCCAAATTGAATACGTGATAGTTGCAGCACTTCACATGCCATGTCTAAGATAGCCGAGCCTGCCTAGATCATATTTTTGCATGTGTTGCATTAGACATTTCAGTATGCTTAGGTCCATGCATGGATTTCTAATAAGCTTCTGTTTTGGCACGGAGTACGATGTAAGTATTTTACGCTTTAGCATATCACATGCGTGTGAATGTTGCCATGATAGCATGATTACCATGAGGCTAAGTGCTTACATGAGATAAACTGTTTGAATGCCTGTGGGTGGAGGTTGGATTGTCTGAGTTGGGAAACTCATTGAAATCCGTGCTTTAGCCTACTTGCGGGTAGCGAATTTCAAACACTTTTCAAAACAACGGATATGCAATGTTTGTTTCCAAATTAGACAATCTGGTCTATACTTGTTTGTTGCGCGCCATAATTAGTAAATTCTAGGCTAATAACCGGAATAAGAGCATGTAATGTTTTCAAAATGGATATCACGGTTAGTAGAGGCCGGTCTTCGAACCGGGCGAAAGGGGGTGTCATAGCTGACCTTCCCCGATCGTACCCAAGCTCCCGAGCCAAGACATTTGGTGATGACGGACACGTGGCCTTCGGCACCGAGTCAGGGTTTCCTAAATTCCCCCATTAAAAAATATTTAGGTGGCGACTCTGTAATCTGGCAAAGCAGTCCATGTTTGGCACTACTTTTCAAAAAATCTGTTTTTCTTCAAAACGATTTGCCAGAGTTGGACTCTTTGGTTCAGATTTAGAACCGCAACACAACAAGAGAGTCGAGCTGTAGCGAGGTCCCTCGCGGGCTTGTTACAGTGCGACGCGCAAAATAGCGCAAGTGTGAACTGCACTGTAACGACCCCAAAATCCGTATTAGAGATTACCTTTACGGCCTTATGGATTAATGCATTTTAATTTAATGATATGTGTTCAAATTGAGGAATTATCTGTTGAGCCACGACTTTAAAATTGAAATTACCGACCTTTACAAGTTCAGAAATCAGAATTGAGGAGTTGGATGCGTTAATGGAAATTTTTAGAACTATTTGGGAAACTAAATTGGAAATCTAATTTGTCTGATTCGTTAATGTGCGTTTAGGGGGTTAATTTGGTATTGCAAATTGAAGGCCTTAGAGGCTTCAGAAACGGAACAGGGGACATATTTATGATCATCATAATTTTTAGAGTCATCTGAAAAGTTTAATTGAAATTTAATTTTCGCGATTCGTAAGGGCGTGTTTGGCCCTTCGTATTTGTGATAAAGCTTATATAGTTAATTATATGGGTGTATATGAGTTATAAGACTAGGACTTATCTTTTGGAGATCAAAATATCTAAGATGAGAGGAGGACCCATGAGAAAGAGAGGCCAAGAGACAGTGAGAGAGAGGGTTCACCCATTGTTGAGAGCTTGAAGATGGTTTGAAGAAATTGGAGAGAAGAAGGAGAGCAACCATGGAAGCTTGGAAAAATTAAAAGAGAACCATGAGGAAATCAAAAGAGTGAACTAAGGTAACATCAATTATCTTGAATCTTATGTTTGAGGCATCAATTTCATGAAATCATGATAATAAGGGAAGTTTTGAACCCATTTGAGTTAGGATTCTATGTATTTTCTTGATTGAAGAATTAAAGTCATTAAATTTGTTTATTTTAGATTATGATGTTTGATGGAGAATAATATGTGAAATTGGTCATGTATTAAAGGGTTTTAGGCTTTGATTTACATGTAATTAAGGTTTGATTTTGAAAATGAGAAGTCCCAAATTTTCAGCCATTTTCAGACTGCAACCTGTCCAGGGCCGCATGCCGCACTGTTCCCCGCACGGCGGAGACAGCTCTGTTCAGCCAACTTTGAACAAGCATATCTTTTGCATCCGGACTCCGTTTTGAGTGATTCTTGAGCCTAAAATCAAGCCCCGGAAGTCTAGTTTCCAATGGTGGTGGTCTCACTTTCAAATTCTAAGTACAAAAATAGTTATGCCCAAATTAGTGAGAGTTGCTCACTTTCTGTCTACCAGTTTTGTACCATTTCTTCACTTAAACTATTTTCTTATCGATTCCTCCTATTTTCTGAGGACTAATGAATTTAGAACCACCATGGCTATTGATTAAGGAATAAGAAAGAGATTGGTTTTATCCTCATAATCTGCTATGTACATTATGTTTGTAGGTCAAGATGAGGACATCGTTCCACCGCTATCAGAGACCTACCACTGTGAGTAGTAGTACGATAGTTGTACATTCAATGATCGTTAGTGATTCTTATTGTTAATATTCTGTTTCTTGCAAGTATGTTGATTTGAAAATCTAAAGGCATCATTGTGCAATACATTTTATTTATTGTTGACAAAGAATACTAACGTTATGTGCAAGATATCTATAGTGATTCATGACGAACCAAGGAAACGTATAAGCACTATGGAATTATGGTATTCACGCATCTCTGATACTATTCAATCTGTACAACATGCTTACCTTTTGTTCATAATTATTAGGAATGTCCTGTTAGACTTAAGTTAACTAAGTTAACTCATGTGACTGATGTAAAGGTTACCATTAGTACTCTGTTAATTACAAGTTAACTATGTTAACTTATACGAACGATCAAACAAAGGTGTATGCTTCTATGTGCTACTGAGTACTAGATCAAGTGAACTACGCCGTTTCCTAAAGATTAAAGAGAAATTATGTTCATTCTTGAAGAACGGATTTTGAGTAAATATGAGACAGTCATAAGTTATCAAGGGTAGACACCTTCGATGAATCAGAATACTTGGAAAGCTATGTGTATTCGCGTGAATGAGAAATTATTCAGAACCACGACATAAGGGCAAAAGGTTTAACATGTTTCTGTAACCCTCCTGAGAATGTGAATTATTCTATCTTTGTTAAGTATATGATAATAACATGATGTGACAAGAAATGCGCTATTTCCTAACATGTTACGTTTTGAATCATTGAATGATTGTTCATTTATATAAGGTATCCTTAGTGCAAGGCCCTTACCCGGGTCATAATATCGTGGTTCACGTATGTTACAAGTTTACGTATGTTACAAGTTTAAGTCTATTACAAGTTTATGTATGTTACAAGTTTAAGTCTGTTACAAGTTTACGTATGTTACAAGTTTACGCATGTTATAAGTTCAAGTATATTACAAGTTCATGTATGTTATAAGTCCAAGTAGATCATCAGTTCATGTATGTTACAAGTATACACATGTTACAAGTTCATGTATGTTACAAGATCAAGTATTTTACAAGTATACGCATGTTACAAGTTCATGTATGTTACAAGTTCAAGTATGTTACAAGTATGACTTCTAATTTCTGTTTATGGTTCAATCTTAAGGAATATGCATAAAGAACATGTATGATTTATTTCTATTTATGGTATGACAATATATGTAACATGTTTCAAGGGCCTCGTGCCATATGTTTCAAGGGCCTCATGCCACATGTTCTAAGGGCCTCGTGCCACATGTCTCAAGGGCCTCGTGCCACATGTTTCAAGGGCTTCATGCCAACTTTTCAAGGGCTTAATGCCAAACTATGTTCAAGGGCTTCATGCCAACTTTTCAAGGGCTTAATGCCAAACTATGTTCAAGGGCTTCATGCCAATCTTTCAAGGGCTTTATGCCAACTTTTCAAGGGCTTAATGCCAATATGTTTCAAGGGCTTCATGCCACTATGTTCAAGGGCTTCATGCCAACACGTTTAAGGGCTTTATGCCATTTTGTTTAAAGACTGGGCCTTTGAAATAAGTATGGAATCAGATAAATCATATGATCTTTATAGTACGTACGCTTTGATATGTATTATAAATCAAGATGAGCATTAATTATTTATGTACTATTATTCACTGAGCTTCGCTCACTTTGTGTTATGTCTGTTCTGTAGGTAATCACTTTGGAAATCCGTCTTAACCTTTGATGCTCGCCCTTCAGTTATCAATCTCAGTGTGTCCAGGCACCAACCAAGCCATGCATTTCTGTAAAGTTTTGATGAGATTTTGGCTTGCACTATAATTATTTACCTAAGGTTAAAATGTATGTATATACACTCATTTATGTGTATGGTATGTGTATAGATAAATGGCTCTCGTGCATGTGATCCTGGCATGTTAGTTTTAGCTCGATGGATGTTATTCTATGTTACTTTGTAATATTAAATGCTTCCGTTCAGGCCCCATATATTATGTATATCAGGCTTTATGTCCATATCTGCATAGGTCATTCCCGAACTTTTAGGGGCGAGTTTGGGGTGTGACATGCACAAAATAGTGCGATACGCAAAATAGCGCGAGTGATAAACTACACAAATTGGTGCGACGCGCAAAATAGCGCAAGTGATAAACTGTAAAAAACAGTGCCACGCGCAAAATAGCGCGAGTGTGAACTGTACAAAACAGTGCGACGCGCAAAATAGCGCGAGTGATAAACTGTAAAAAACAGTGCGACGCGTAAAATAGCGCGAGTGAGAACTGCACAAAACAGTGCGACGCGCAAAATAGCGCGAGTGTGAACCGCACAAAATAGTGCGACGCGCAAAATAGCGCGAGTGATAAACTGCACAAAACAGTGCGACGCGCAAAATAGCGCGAGTGATAAACTGTAAAAAACAGTGCGACACGCAAAATAGCGCGAGTGTGAACTGCACAAAACAGTGCGACGCGCAAACAGCGCGAGTGTGAACTGCACAAAACAGTGCGACGCGCAAAATAGCGCGAGTGATAAACTGCACAAAACAGTGGGACGCGCAAAATAGCGCGAGTGATAAACTGTAAAAAACAGTGCGACACGCAAAATAGCGCGAGTGTGAACTGCACAAAACGTGTGACACGCAAACCAGTGCGAGTGATAAACTGTAAAAAACAGTGCAACGCGCAAAATAGTGCGAGTGTGAACTGCACAAAACAGTGCGACGCGCAAAATAGCGCGAGTGATAAACTGCATAAAACGGTGCGACGTACAAAATAGCGCGAGTGATAAACTGTAAAAAACAGTGCGACGCGCAAAATAGCGCGAGTGTGAACTGCACAAAACAGTGCGACGCGCAAAATAGCGCGAGTGATAACTGTAAAAAACAGTGCGACGCGCAAAATAGCGCGAGTGATAAACTGCACAAAACAATGCGACGCGCAAAATAGCGCGAGTGATAAACTGCACAAAACAGTGCGACGCGCAAAATAGCGCGAGTGTGAACCGCACAAAATAGTGCGACGCGCAAAATAGCGCGAGTGATAAACTGCACAAAACAGTGCGACGCGCAAAATAGCGCGAGTGATAAACTGTAAAAAATAGTGCGACGCGCAAAATAGCGCGAGTGAGAACTGCACAAAACAGTGCGACGCGCAAAATAGCGCGAGTGTGAGCCGCCCAAAACAGTGCCACGCGCAAAATAGCGCGCGTGATAAACTGCAAAAAACTGTGCGACGCGCAAAATAGCGCGAGTGAGAACTACACAAAACAGTGCAACGCGCAAAATAGCGCTAGTGTGAGCCGCACAAAATAGTGCGATGCGCAAAATAGCGCGAGTGATAAACTGTAAAAAACAGTGCGACGCGCAAATAGCGCGAGTGATAAACTGCACAAAAGTGCGACGCGCAAAATTACGCGAGTTATAAACGGTAAAAACAATACGACGCGCAAAATAGCGCGAGTGTGAACTGCACAAAAGTGCGACGCGCAAAATAGCGCGAGTGATAAGCTGCACAAAACAGTGGGACGCGCAAAATAGCGCGAGTGATAAACTGCACAAAACAGAGCGACGCGCAAAATAACGCGAGTGATAAACTGTAAAAAATAGTACGACGCGCAAAATAGCGCGAGTGAGAACTGCACCAAACAGTGCGACGCGCAAAATAGTGCGAGTGTGTGCCGCACAAAACAGTGCGACGCGCAAAATAGCGCCAGTGATAAACGGCACAAAACAGTGCAACGCACAAAATAGCACGAGTGATAAACTTTAAAAAACATTGCGACGCGCAAAATAGCGCGAGTGTGAACTGCACAAAATAGTGCAACGCGAAAAATAGCGCGAGTGATAAACTGTACAAAACGGTGGGACGCGCAAAATAGCACGAGTGATAAACTGCACAAAATCGTGCGATGCGCAAAATAGCGCGAGTGATAAACCGTAAAAAACAATGCGACGCGCAAAATAGCGCGAGTGTGAACTGCACAAAACAGTGCGACGCGCAAAATAGCGCGAGTGATAAACTATAAAAAACAGTGTGGCGCGCAAAATAGCGCGAATGTGAACTGCACAAAACAGTGCGATGCGCAAAATAGCGCGAGTGATAAACTGCAGAAAACAGTGGGACCCGCAAATTACCGCGAGTGATAAACTGCACAAAACAGTGCGTCACACAAAATAGCCCGAGTGTGAACCGCACAAAATAGTGCGTCGCGCAAAATAGCGCGAGTGAGAAACGGCACAAAATAGTGCGACTCGCAAAATAGCGCGAGAGATAAACTATAAAAAGTACGATGCGCAAAATAGCGCGAGTGAGAACTGCACAAAACAGTGCGACGCGCAAAATAGGGCGAGTGTGAGCCGCCCAAAATAGTGCGACGCGCAAAATAGCGCTCGTGATAAACTGTAAAAAATAGTGCGACAGGCAAAATAGCGCGAGTGAGAACTGTACAAAATTGTGCGACGCGCAAAATAGCGCGAGTGTGAGCCGCACAAAATAGTGCGACGCACAAAATAGCGCGGGTGATAGAATAGCAGAAAACAGTGCGACAAGCAAAATAGCGCGAGTGATAAACTGTGAAAACAGTGCACACGCAAAATAGCGCGAGTGATAAACTGCACAAAACAGTGCAACGCGCAAAATTACGCGAGTGATAAACTGTAAAAAACAGTGCGAGCGCAAAAATAGCGCGAGTGATAAACTGCATAAAACAGTGCAACGCGCAAAATTACGCGAGTGATAAACTGTAAAAAACAGTGCGACGCGCAAAATAGCACGAGTGTGAACTGCACAAAACAGTGCGACGCGTAAAATAGCGCGAGTGATAAACTGCACAAAACAGTGGGACGCGCAAAATAGCGCAAGTGATAAACTGCACAAAACAGTGCGACGCGCAAAATAGCGCAAGTGATAAACTGTAAAAAATTGTGCGATGCGCAAAAATAAAGCGAGTGAGAACTGTACCAAACAGTGCGACACGCATAATAGCACCAGTGATAAACTGCACAAAACAGCGCGACGCACAAAATAGCGCGAGTGATAAACTGTAATAAACGGTGCGACGTGCAAAATAGCGCGAGTGCGAACTGCACAAAATAGTGCGACGCGCAAAATAGCGCGAGTGATAAGTTGCACAAAACGGTGGGACGCGCAAAATAGCGCGAGTGATAAACTACACAAAACCGTGCGACGCGCAAAACAGCGCGAGTGATAAACTGTAAAAAACAGTGCGACGCGCAAAATAGCGCGAGTGATAAACTATAAAAAACAGTGCGACGCGCAAAATAGCGCGAGTGAGACTGCACAAAACAGTGCGAACGCGCAAATAGCGCGAGTGTGAACGGTGCAAAACAGTGCGACGCGCAAAATAGCGCGAGTGATAAAAGCACAAAACAGTGGACGCGCAAAATAGCGCGGGTGATAAACTACACAAAACAGTGCGACGCGCAAAATAGCGCGATGATAAACTGTAAAAATAGTGCGACGCGCAAAATAGTGCGAGTGTGAGCCACACAAAACAGTGCCGAAGCGCAAAAATAGCGCAAGTGATAAACTGCACAAAATAGTGCAACGCGCAAAATAGCGGAGTGTTGAACAGCACAAAACAGTACGACGCGTAAAATAGCGCGAGTGATACACTGCACAAAACAGTGCGACGCGCAAAAATAGCGAGAGAACCTACACAAAACAGTGCGACGTGCAAAATAGCGCGAGTGTGAACTGCACAAAATAGTGCGACGCGCCAACAGCGCGAGTAATAAACAGTAAAAAACGGTGCGACGCGCAAAATAGCGCGAGTGTGAACTGCACAAAATAGTGCCACGTGCAAAATAGCGCGAGTGAGAACTGCACAAAACGTGCGACGTGCAAAAATGCACGATCAACTGTGGAACTGCCAAATAACGGTGAGCAACGCGCAAAATAGCGCGAGTGATAAACTGCACAAAGCACTGCGACCGTAAAATAGCCGAGTGAGAACTGCCGCAAAACAGCGCGAGTGATAAACTGTAAAAAACAGTGCGACACGCAAAATAGCGAGAGTGTGAACTGCACAAAACAGTGCGACCGCCAAAACAGCGCGAGTGATAAACTGTTACAGAAAACAGTGCCACGCGCGAAATAGCGCGAGTGTGAACTGCACAAAATAGTACGATGCGCAAAAAGCGCGAGTGAAACTGCACAGCAACAGTGCGACGCGCAAAATAGCGCGATTGATAAACTGCACAAAAACAGTGCGACGCACCAGAATAGCGTGCAGTGATAAACTGTAAAAACAGTGCGACGTGCAAAATAACGCGCGAGTGTTGACGCACAAAACAGTCGATCCGCAAATAGCGCGAGTGATAAACTGCACAAAACGGTCGACGCGCAAAATAGCGCGAGTGATAAACTGCACAAAACAGTGCGACGCCAAAATAGCGCGAGTGATAAACTAGAAAAAAGTGCGACGCGCAAAATAAGCGCAAGTGTGTACTGCACAAAACAGTGCGACGCGCAAAATAGCGCGAGTGATAACTGCACAAAACGGTGCGACGCGTAAAATACGCGAGTGATAAATTGTAAAAAACAGTGCCACGCGCAAAATAGCACAAGTGTGAACTGCGCAAACAGCGCGAGTGATAAACTGTAAAAAACAGTGCCACGCGCAAAATAGCGCGGATGTGAACTGCACAAAACAGTGCGACGCGCAAAATACCGCTAGTGTGAACTGCACAAAACAGTGCGACGTGCAAAATAGCGCGAGTGATAAACTGTAAAAAATAGTGCGACGCGCAAAATAGTGCGAGTGTGAACTGCACAAAACAGTGCGACGCGCAAAACAGCGCAGAGTGATAAACTGTAAAAAATAGTGCCACGCGCAAAATAGCGCGAGTGTGAACTGCACAAAACAGTGCGACGCGCAAAATAGCGTGAGTGATAAACTGTAAAAAAACAGTGCGACGCGCAAAATAGCGGGAGAGTGTGAACCATACAAAACAGTACGACGCGCAAAATAGCGCGAGTGAGAAACTGCACAAAATAGTGCGACGCACAAAATGGCGCGAGTGATAAACTGTAAAAAAAACAATGCGACGCACAAAATAGCGCGAGTGTGAATTGCACAAAACAGTGCAACGCGCAAAATACCGCGAGTGATAAACTGCACAAAACAGTGCGACACGCAAAATAGCGCGAGTGATAAACTGCACAAAACAGTGCGACGCGCAAAATAGCTTGAGTGATAAACTGTAAAAAACAGTGCGACGCGCAAAATAGCGCGAATGTGAACTGCACAAAACAGTGCGATGCGCAAAACAGCGCGAGTGGTAAACTGTAAAAACCAGTGCCACGCGCAAAATAGCGCGAGTGTGAACTGCACAAAATAGTGCGACGCACAAAATAGCGCGAGTGATAAACTGTAAAAAATAGTGCGACGCGCAAAATTGCAGGCGTGTGAACCGCACAAAACAGTGCGACGCACAAAATAGCGCGAGTGAGAAACTGCACAAAACAGTGCGACGCACAAAATTGCGCGAGTGATAAACTGTAAAAAATAGTGTGACGCGCAAAATAGCGCGAGTGTGAACTGCACAAAACAGTGCGACACGCAAAATAGCGCGAGTGATAAACTGCACAAAACGGTGCGACGCACAAAATAGCGCTGGTGATAAACTGTAAAAAATAGTGCGACGCGCAAAATAGCCCGAGTGTGAACTGCACAAAACAATGCGACGCGCAAAATAGTGCGAGTGATAAACTGTAAAAAACAGTGCGACGCGCAAAATAGCGCAAGTGTGAACTGCACAAAACAGTGCGACCCGCAAAACAGCGCGAGTGATAAACTGTAAAAAACAGTGCCACGCGCGAAATAGCGCGAGTGTGAACTGCACAAAACAGTACGATGCGCAAAAAAGCGCGAGTGGGAACTGCACAGAACAGTGTGACGCGCAAAATAACGCGATTGATAAACTGCACAAAACAGTGCGACGCACCAAATAGCGCGAGTGATAAACTGTAAAAACAGTGCGACGTGCAAAATAACGTGAGTGTGTACTGCACAAAATAGTGCGACGCGCAAAATAGCGCGAGTGATAAACTGCACAAAATGGTGCGACGCGCAAAATAGCGCGAGTGATAAACTGTAAAAAACAAGGCGTCGCGCAAAATAGCGTGAGTGTGAACTGCACAAAACAGTGCGACGCGTAAAATTGCACGAGTGATAAACTGTAAAAAACAGTGCGACGCGCAAAATAGCGCGAGTGAGAACTGCACAGAACAGTGCGACGCGCAAAATAGCGTAAGTGTGAACCGCACACAACAGTGCGACGCGCAAAATAGCGCGAGTGATAAATTGCAGAAAACAGTGCGACGCACAAAATAGCGCGAGTGATAAACTGCACAAAACAGTGCGACGCGCAAAATAGCGCGAGTGATAAACTGCACAAAACAGTGCGACGCGCAAAATAGCGCGAGTGATAAACTGTAAAAAACAGTGCAACGCGCAAAATAGCGCGAGTGTGAACTGGACAAAACTGTGCGTCGCGCAAAACAATGCGAGTGATAAACTGTAAAAAACAGTGCCACGCGCAAAATAGCGTGAGTGTGAACTGCACAAAACAGTGCGACGCGCAAAATAGCGCGAGTGATAAACTGTAAAAAACAGTGCGACGCGCAAAATAGCCCGAGTGTGAACTGCACAAAACAGTGCGACGCGCAAAATAGCGCGAGTGATAAACTGCACAAAACAGTGCGACGCGCAAAATAGCGCGGGTGATAAACTGTAAAAAATAGTTCGACGCGCAAAATAGCGCGAGTGTGAACTGCACAAAACAGTGCGACGCGCAAAGTGGCGCGAGTGCTAAACTGCACAAAACAGTGGGACGCGCAAAATAGCGCGGGTGATAAACTACTCAAAACAGTGCGCCGGGCAAAATAACGCGAATGATAAACTGTAAAAAATAGTGCGAATGTGTGCCGCACAAAAACAGTGCGAAGCGCAAAATAGTGCAAGTGATAAACTGCA